>JAOXJP010046260.1:0-16209 GCA_025762735.1 Platanus orientalis
CTCCCGCTCCCCGTAATGGATGGAGTCATTGTTGCGGAGGCTCTTGAGGTAGCTGGGCAGAAGCCCGCGTTTAAAGATGCCGCCTTTCCTTTCCCATAAGAGGGCTAGGCGCAGGAGGGTCCATGCTCTGCGAGCCAAAGTTGGTTTCTGCGCCATTTCTGAAGCTAGATCAGTAGTAGCTTTAGTACTAGTGACGATACTAGTAGTTGCAGTAAAAGTAAAGAAATGGAAGAGAGATTTGGAAATGTTGGGTTTTGGAAAGATTGGATGCAGAAGAGTTTTGAGTGTGGTGGATGCTGAGATAGAGAAGGGAACGGTTGTTCATATATATGTGGAATTTCATAACGCGGTTTTGTGTTTGAGAAGGAGAAAGGGGAGAGAGAGAGAGAGACGTGGGTTTAATTATTGAAGATTGGAAATTTCATACGCGGTGTTTGTACAGATTTTTTACGGGGAAGGTACCTTTTTAGTTAATTTAATACTGGACAGGGCCCACTCGCACATGAAATCAACGACTATTAGTTGGGGTTTTGGTCGATTTTAAATCATCTCCAGTCTATATGGACAGGTACCACTCCATTACCAATCAGTGCGTGAAATGTGGCCTGACGAAGGGTGTTTGAGTCAATATACATGGGTCAATGGAGGGTATTACAATAAATAAATACCTATCTATTTTATCAATATACCCTTTGTCAGGCATCATGTCACATCGTGAACAGAGACTGGAGTGGTACTTGTCCATTCAGACCGGAGATGATGTGAACTCGGTTTTGGTGGGACGCTGTCAAGAAGGCTCTTTTTGTAAACGTTTAAAGTATGACGTTATTATGTTTGTACTCACTTCTTAACACAACTAGAGAAAGAGGGAATCCAAGGTTTCTAGGAAAAGAGAGAGAGTAATTTTGAAGGGTTAAAGCTGATGATCTGTAGTCCTAATGATTGTCTGTGTTGACACAAACCTCTATTAGTGTGCACTGATTGACACGTGATCGGTTTTTGAATTTGGTCTTTTTTTGAACAACTATTTTTCATCTGAGCACTTTTTTGATTTTTGGGACGTTTTTAACTCCCAAACACAATATATGTCAGCTTTTCATTCACCATACACGATACAGATTTTTTCATCACAGAACATTTCTTCCTGTTCGGATGGTGTGCGTGGCTGTCGTGTTTTTGGTTTGGTGTGCTGCTTGCTTGACGAGAAGAGCTGTTAATTTGTTGTCTGAAAGGATGTGTTGTACGGGATCGTGCTTACTTGGATTTTAATTCGAAGAGCTGTTAATATGCTGTCCTAGAGGAAGGTTCTTAGTGTTAGTGTGTGCGGTGGTGTGTGCTTAACTGGTTTTTTCCTCCAAAACCCTATAAATTAAGGAAACATTGATATTGAAAACGACTAGTGCCAAAGTGTGAACGATCATGGTTTTTTCCTCCTAAACCCTATGGAGTGGAGAGACATTGATATTGAAAACAAAATGTGAACGGTCGGTAATATTTTGATATTATACTATATATTTTAAACCATATGATATCTAAATGACTCGTGCACTTGAAAGTGTGAATGTGAATGATTTCTTTTGGACAAATAATGTTGGACATCTAATCCAATAATTTCAATTAATCCATTATTTTACAATCTTAAAAGTCAGATAACTTTAATTTAATAAAAAAGAAATCTGAGTGACCCGAAACATAGAGGTATAGTTTTTGTTTTTCTTGAATATAATCAAGGCTTCCTATAAAATTGTACAAGGGAATGTGTCAAACTACTTATAAGATACGACTAAGGTTGATTTTAACTACTTATCTTTTAAAAGGCTTACACTAACATAGGATCCCTCCTCGTATAACTTATTGTCCCTTAGAGAGTTAAAGTGTTCGAAAAACATCCGTTAAAACTTATTCATGGTTTTTGAAAATTTTAACAAAGTCTCATCTTAGAAAATTGTTAAATATATATAAAACAGAGTCAAGAAGACGATGATAACACCATCGACCAATTCGAGATTTCTTTTCCTTTTTTCTTTTCCTTTTATTCTTCATATTTGATTTGTTGAAGATTTTTCATTATTTATTTACATATAGTTTTAGTATTTGATAAAGATCCTTATGAGTTAGTATATGATATATAGTATGTAATATATGCATGTTTTGGTTTGATATACTTTAAACACTTATATGGTTATCTCATGGTATATGCATATTTGAATCTTAGTAATGATTTATATTTGATATATTCGTTGCACTCTCATACACATTTTTATTTTTTACTTTATCTTAATTTATCATATTTATTATTGTGATTATGTTTGATTTCATTTGTGTAGCATAAACTATATATCTTTTCGCTAAATCCATCAAACTTATCTAAAATTGACATTACCCATAAATGGAATATTGGAAGACAGGTATCTATAGAATTTATTTATGATACTGTAACGAAAGAAGTTGGATTGAGCATTCAAGCTGATATGATTTTTTTATTTTCAGTTCTTAGTTTATACTTCTATGAAAAATATATTGCTATTTAGTACCTATGATGGGTTCGTTTGAACTAGAATTTTGTATATGGTTATGGGTTATTGAGGCCTTTTTTATTTTGGATAAGTAGAGATATGAATGTGAAACAATTAATGAGTGTGAAGGCAGTATTCATTCTAGAAACTGTACACACTCTATTGGAGCCTTCCATAGAATCCATACAAAAGCCTCCAGTATTTACAAACAATGCCGCATTGCCTTTATTAACAGAAGAACGATAAATCAGAACTTGGGTAACAAAAAAGAATTAAAAATGAAATAAAAGCACACATTTCTGGAGCTATTTGATCAACTTGCCCCTCTGTTTAGCATCTCGTTATACTGTAGATATGAAATCTGCCTCTGCAACTTCATTTGCTCATAGAACTTAGCTATGAACTCCTCTGCTTTGACATCAATCCCTTCTTCTTCCTGGCAAAGCACCATTTCAAAGCCTACACCCTCCTGCCCATCAGCCCCACAATCAATTTCCTCTTTTCTTTCATTACTTAATAGAAAACTCTTTCTTTCTTCCTGGTTAAAACCACCATCTTCGCCATCACCATTGAAGTCGAATTCAAAATCCACGGGTGGGTTTAAACACGGAATGCGAGGCATGCGAAATCTCATCGAGGCTGGCTTGTGCATCTTGTAGTGGAAGATGGGGGTCTCGTCGAAGGAGAACTCCCGTTCCCCGTAACGGATGGAGTCAGTGTTGCGGAGGCTCTTGAGGTAGCTGGGCAGAAGCCCGCGTTTAAAGATGCCGCCTTTCCTTGCCCATAAGAGGGCTAGGCGCAGGAGGGTCCAGGCTCTGCGAGCCAAAGTTGGTTTCTGCGCCATTTCTGAAGCTTTGATCAGTAGTAGTTTTAGTACCAGTGGCGATACTAGCAGTTGCAGTAGAAGCGAAGGAATGGAATGAAGAGAGATTTGGAAATGTTGGGTTTTGGAAAGATTGGTTGCTGAAGAGTTTGAGTTTGGTGGATGCTGAAATTTTTTTTCTTTTTCCGGAAGGGTGGATGCTGAGATTAGAGAAGGTAACGGCTGTTTATATATATATATATGTGGAATTTCATACGCGGTTTCGTGTTGGGAGTCCTGGAGAGGGAGAGGGGGAGAGAGAGACGTGGGTTTAATTATTGAAGATTGGAATTCGATACGCGGTGTTTGTACGGAGTTTTTACGAGGAAGGGACCTTTTTGGTTAATTTAACACTGGACAGGGCCCACTCGCACATGAAATCAACAACTGTTACTTGGCGTTTTGGTGGGACGTTGCTTTGGAGGCACGCTTTCCCTAAACATATTAATTATGAAAAAGGGGAAGGATCTGTTACACCCAAAACAGTAAGTTCCTTCGTATCCCCACACCACAGGCTGACACGTGTTGATTTGTTTGAATTTGATACCTTTTAAAATAGAGACGGGGTTAGTACAACAACTTGGAGAGAGGCTAAAGTTGGAATGACACTAGGGCTGACACATCAGCACCAAAAAAGTGATACACTTTTTGGGGAGTTTTTTTCACTTTTGGCACTGATGTGTCAGCCTTAATGTCATTCCAACTTTAGTCACTTTCAAAGTTGTTTTTCCTAATCCCAGATGTTTAAAATAGGAAGCAAATGTTCATTTGTATCCGATCCATTAAAATAAGCGTGGATCTACTATTCGATCCGATATTCGGCAGAGTCAGTGAGGAGCATATAAAAATGTATCTGTCTCCAAATCCGCTTTAATAACCAGATATCAGATACAAAGACAGATATATAATCACAATATGGGTGATCGATGATTTGTTTGCTGATGCATGCTTAGTTATAAGACCTTCACTTAAGAAGGTAAAGTTTTAAGACACGGACAGCAGAATTAGTAGACAAACCTGAAATTGCAAGAACGGTAGAATACTAACAAAAATAGGCTTTCGAAAAAAATGAGCAACCTTGTGAAACAAATTTCAGTGAAACGACGTATTAATAACATATTTTTTTAATTTAATTTAAGCCACCTTGTCAAACAATAATCTATTATATATATATAGATTTAGGGGGATTTGGGTATTTAGCAGATCAGATAAATATAGTTTTTAATTTGTTCCATTATAATTTGATTTTTTTTAACGGATTAGATATTTAAACGAACTGAATATTCATTATTCTAAATGTGTTTATGATATAGAACAGACAACACAAACCTTCTTTAAACAGAAAAACCGACAGAAGTTTACGTACAAGAAAGACAAAATATACTAGTAAAAATCATAAGCTCCAACGATGGAATTGTGTGAAATTTGGTGAGCTTAAGGGAATCATCACAATGATCAAATTAGCGCTTTGAACACTGCCACTTTTTGCACAAATTCCTTCATTAAGGGTCTCAAATCATTTTTTTTTTGTTATTTTTAGTAATTTTCATTTTTGTTATAACTTTCAATTTAAAAGTCAGAATAAGATCTTATTTGACCTAGGATGTTTCTTAGTGGTCACAGGACTTGATTTTGTTATTATCTTGATTTTGTAATTTTTGATAAAATTTATCAAATTAACCTAATTTCGTGTCTAACACGAATTAAGGTTTTTTTTATCCATTTAAAACATTGTAGCCTTTAAGGCAATTTAATTTTTTATTAATAAAAGTTTCAAAACGAGTTTCTCTTTATTTGTAAAGTTTAGAGTATTCCCAACAAAGAAAAATGATGTATTCTTTGTCTTACTATTCCATTGTGTCAGTTTATTTTGGATTGGATGCAGGCAGATCCATATAATTTGCAACCCTAGTTTTGACTCAGTAAACCCTATTTTTATGAGTACCTATTTTTTTTTCATTTGAAAACCGTTTTTACAGTTTTAACCCTAGACACTGTGTAAGAACACGTGGGGACAGATAATTTACGTGTAAAAGAAAAAAAGAAGGTTCCGTTCAAAGTATAACGTTATTTGGTTTGTACTGGGTTCTTACTCAACCTCAACTAGGGAGGGAATCCAAAGTTTCCAGGAAAAAGAGAGAGACCTCGACTAGGGAGGGAATCCAAAGTTTCCAGGAAAAGAGAGAGAAAGAGAGAAATTTTGAAGAGTAAAAGCTGTTGATTTGTTGTCCGAAAGGATGTTTTCAAATGGTGTGCGGGGTTGTGCTTGGGCTTTTGTGTTCTGTTTGCTTGGTTTTTCTCTTCGAAACTGTTGACGAGAAGAGCTGTTGTTTGGTTTTCCGAAAGGATGTGTGGTACGGGGACATGCTTGCTTGGAATTTACTTCGAAGGTCTAAGTCTCTTAGAACAGAAGAGCTGTTGGTACCCTGTTCTAGAGGAAGTTTCATATTGTGTGTGTGCGGCGGTATGCTTGTGCTTTTGTGTGCTTGACTGGTCTTTTCCATCGAAACCCAATGGAGTGGGGAGACATTGATACTGAAAACGACTTGTGCCAAAGTGTGAACGATCAGTAGTATTTTGATATGATACTATATATTTTAGACCACATTTGATAGCTAAATGACTCGTGCACTTGAAAGCTTAAATGTCAATTGATCATTTCTTTTTGGAATAGCAACCCGAAGGATCGTACCACATGCATGATCTGGGTTGGATTGACCACATCAACCCTCCACTAGGCTAAAAGTAGAGCTCTTTTAAAATAGAGATTTTTCCAATCCTTGTATAGAAATGCACCACCCCCCCCCCCCTTTCCCCTTTTTATTTTTTGATAAAAATATAGAAATATCCCTTTAAGGGTGGGGAAATAAATGAGACCCATATTGTTGGTTAGGTGCAATGGGCAAGGTTTACTGTTGTGAGTCCTGGGGCTGTCAACTATCGGGTGAATACATACATGTATGTATTTGAATTAATGTATGATTTGCATCTAATAAAAATGTTTGTTGAAATAAATAGGGTTATAGTAATTTGGTGTCTGATAAGGATAAACTATCTCAATTAGCAATTGGGCCTCATTGTATTTCAATTAGCAATTAGCCTTAGTATATTGTTTGTATTCTGGTTCAGTCCTCTATAAATAATATTTATATATAAATATAGTAGGCCATGTTATGTGGAATATAACATATGAATACCTTGACCTTAAAAACCTAACCCATTTATCATTTTCCATTTCCATTTCATAGGAAAGAAAGCTAAAACCTTCCTAATAGTCAGTTTCCCTTTGGTTAAACTTCACCATCGTCTTCCATTTCTATAGTTCCTAAGTCCATATTGTTTCTGTAAATATCTACAAAATATCTAAATTTGATCCAATATTAAATTGAATGTATAAATACAAATACAAATATGCATATATCCACTTCATATTTGATTCGTTTACTTGTAGTTGTGATTGTTTGAAAGTTGAAGTGGCAATTAAAATGGGTCTACATGTTTCTCCATTCATCCCACAGATCTAATATCACATGGTTAAAAAAAGGTATTTAAAAAAAAAAACAAAACAAAACAAAAGTTTTGTTAATTTAAGAAGTTCAAGAATATTTTAAGACTTCTATTTGCGAGGTAAAAGCGCAATAGACATTGGACCATGAAGCTGATATGTATAACAGAACTGTAGATGTCTCAAATTCTAAAGGTCACCCATAAGATGAGTCACCATGTCGGCCTCACGTTGCAGGAGACCCCATTGTATTTAATTTTCCAATTCTTATTATAATTAAAAACTTCCCAACTTATTTTGTATAACAACAGAAGATCTCTATGCTGCTTTCACTTTGAGGAGGTGGAGAAGAAAAACTACAAGAATAAAATTAAAAAAATGATTTTTTTGGGACTAATGCATGCAATATATTAAGGCGGGATAAGGCTCGCTGCTGGAATTACAATAGGAACCAAGAATCTTCTAACCATAAGGGGAAGGTAAAAGACAACTGTTTCTGGATATTAGAGTTAAGGCCATGGGCAATAACATGATCATAAGCAGCCTTATTGGCCTCCTTAGACGGATTCATATCTCCTGAGGCTTTGTGCGACGCCCTTGTGGTATACACTTTTTGGTAAAAATGTATGGACCCCATCCTTTTGTGTCTTGCCTCGGGGTGTTGCACAAAAGTAGTGTCTAAGGAAATGGTCTGAAATCCTTTGTGCCACACCCCCTGATGGGACACTTAGGAGGGTGAATCAAAAACCTCCAAAAAGTGAATTGATTCCCCCACAACCCCCCCCCCCCCAGTGTCCCGGGGGTGGCGTAGACGATTTCAGCTCCTAAGAAAATATGAGTCCTTAGACACCCAAGAAAAATAAAAAACATCAAGCTTCGAAACTATGTACAGTTTGCAATCCAAAACAAGACCCTTAATCTATTTGAGTCCCACCTTATTGTTCCCTTGTCTGTCTGTGGGGAGAGAGTGGATTGTACTCTGTAAAGTGCATTTTTTTTCTGACATTCTTTCTTTATGCTTGATGTGAATGTGCCTCGTAGACTGTTTTTAAGTCAATGTTGGGTTCCAGTTGGCTTCTAAGTAATGTCTTTTATCTATGTGATTTTTTTTGTTTTGTTTTTCACCATATGAATGATTCCAATCTAATGGATTTTACTAGGTACTACGATCCTGAGTGGATGTTGAGTGTCGATTTATTCAATCATTTCTAATCTAAGTTGATAACTTGCTCCGCCTAGGTGTAAGTAGAGACTGACAAAGAAGTTTTATTACCTTAGTATTTTTTTTTTTGGTTGGGTAAACTATTACCTTACTAGTTTGATGGATTTCTATTTGTTAATGTACAACCTAGGTAAATGCCAGCAAAGAGTTTCTATAAATTAAAAATTCTTGGTGGTCTAGAAGCTATAAGCATTTAGTAAATAAAAAAAAATTAAATTGGAAAATAGTCAAAATGATTTTTTGTCAAAAAAATACTATCAAAATAAATAATACATTTTTCACCCTTTAAGAAACTTTATGTGCAAATTATTAAAAACAAAAATTATGATTATAATAATTTTTTTTTCTAATTGAGATGGTAATTTAAATTAGGCAAGATCATGTTGGAAAATGGACAAAACTGGCCAAAATGAATAAGGAAAATGATGATTCTTGACAGATAAATATTAAACCACAAAATATAAGAAAAAATGAATAGACAACTAGAAAACGATAGGTAGGTAGATTCTCCCAACTAGGTTTTCACATGGAGCTCACATCTACTACTTGACATTGTTCATTACAACTGTTGGAGCGAGGAAGAGGTTTCTAACTTTTCACACCTCCCACTTCAAAACGAAGCAAGATAAGAATAAGAAAGAGAACAGAATTTTAATATTACAAGCAAGTGAAGGAAGCAGCACCCAGCTGTCCTTGACCTTCCCCCAAGAAAAGAAAATCTAAAATAACTGGAACACACTTCATGGTACTTCATCGAATGGGAAAAGTCTTTCTACACGGGTTCCACACTCCCCTGATTAACCCTTTTTTAACCACTTTAGAGGGATGGCATTACTAACTCACACATTGCATGTAAGCCGGTAAGGGACTTTCCCGATGATTTTCCTTGTGAATAATGTTTTTATCCACACATCAGTCCTATGAGCTCATAGTTTCTTAATTCTTGTATCCTTGAAAACCCTAGGACTATTTCAATGTAGAAGCCCTTTTCATATCACCCTTCGCATGAATTGATCTTAGGATATGGTATGACTATGATTAAAGGTGAGAGCGCCAAAACCTAGACTGCCACATGTAAGGCTGCAAATTATCCAAATAAACATCTGTATCCAATTTGTATTTGATCTGTTTAAGGAGAATATGAATCCACCTATATTCGATCAAGAAAATATTTGTATCCATTTAAGTGCACATGTATATAGTACACATACATTATAGTTTTGCCTTTCACAATATAATTCTGTGGGATTTCACTCTAGCGATAAGAATATGCTTATATCTTGTCCATATCCGATCCGTTTGCAGCACTAGACACATGAAAACCCTTCTGCACCTACTGTAAGCTTGGATCCTCTACCGTAGCTTAAGTCTGGCATCATCCTGCAGACAGGGTGACACGTACCCCAAAAATCAATTCTAGGTGAGTGATTTTCCACCCATGAACCTCTGCAGTGGAAGCCCATACCTATATACATTTTAGGTGTATTGGTTTGATTGGGGTGAGTGTTTTGACATTTTTACCCCTATCATGTCAGCATGTGTATAGGATTCCACAACATACAACCAGGGCTCATGATTTTCACTTTTTTGGGTACATGCTGCATTGTGGATGATGCTGGACTTTAGCTGCAGTAGATCATCTCTCCTTCTATCAAGTTGTGTCAACATAAAAATCAGTTTAAGAGTTGGGATTGGATTACTTTACTGTGGACTCGACCAGCATTGGGGTGGGCACCCATGATGATATTTGATAAGAAAGTGGTAGTGCACCCATGATATTTGTGAGCTGTATGGGCCATGGACATGGATGGGACGATGTAACATGGAGCATCGCATGGGGGCCTAGCCCAGTTGGGTGGAAACGAAGACGACCTATTCTTTGGTATTTTTGGCTTTTTTTCTCTTTGGACCGCGCGAGACTTGTGCACGAAGAGAGCCGTCGACGACCACAGCCTTCCGCTATGACAACACACTCTCCCCGATTCCTCTGCCTAAGCCACCGCTCCTCCTACGTTATTCTCACTTCCTTCCTTCCTTCGTTTTGGACCCACGCAGCTAATTTTACTTCCCTATATTACCATTATGCCATCACTCCAACAGAAACAACTGTACTGCTCCCAATTCCCTCTTTTGCCCCTTTACTTCAACCCAAACTATTTCTTCCAGAAGAAAGTATCATCGTTTATTATAGTTGTTGGCAAAGCTGAATTTGGTGAATCATCGAGTCTACTCCGCTATCTGACTCGGTGAACCAAAAGGGTAACTCCGAAACGTACCTTCAGATCAACCCCCACCCTATAAACCAGACTGGCTCCAGGTCAATTGGTCTGGTTGAAAAAAAACCCATACTCCAATTTCGGGCTGCAAATGGATTGGATATAGGTATATCCATTAAAATTATTTATGTTTGTATATAATCCGATATCTAATGGAATTTCTTTTATATTTATAATCGGATGGACATTTAAACGGAACAGATATCTATTGATCCATATTTGTTTTAGACAGACTGGATGCAAATTTTAAACTTGATAATTTGTGACCCTACTCCAACTAAGGGTGTAAATATCCGATAATTATGCGTCTTCGGTTCATATTAGTGTCCACTTAAAGCAGATATGAATACATGTGTATCTAATTCAATTAAATATTAGTTCACTAAAAATTTTCTGATTATATATAAATGAACCAAGTACAGATCTATATTAATCCGATCTGGCTAAATATGCATATTCCTTCATATATATATATATATATATATATATATATATATATATATATGTTGTTTTACCTGATGACTGGTTTTAAATAAGTAGACATATTATCATACTGTAAGGTTATGTTACATTATTCTTGTTGCTTTTGGTTATTTTTCATTATAGTAAAGTATTTAAATACTTTTAATATTTACCTTAATCCATTGCCTAACTTAAAGAATGTATGCATAAAATAACATAATTTAATGAATTTTTGTAATTGAATATATCTGTATTTGTATCCAATTTTTTATTAAAGTTAGCAAATATGAATATAACCCCATGTATATCTGATTAAATATTCATTTGTTTAAAAATTATCCGATTATAATTAATAAACCAAAAATGGATATGCCAATATCTTGTTCATATTCGGTTTATTTACACCCCTTTCTGTCATGAACCGTTTAGTGACCTAGTTAGACGACTCGGGCATGGTACCCAGTTGACTCACCTGGATATGTCCTTTTTCCCGCTTTGTACTGATGGGTAGTACGGTCATTTGGACAAACCGAACATCAGAATATTCTTTCCAAGTATGGACTGTGCCAGGGCTCAATGGCATTCCTCGCAATTTACGGACACCTGCCTATAAATAATGACCCTGTACAAACTCTCTCTCCAACCTCGTCTTCTCTATCTTCCCTGCGTTTAACGCAGGGAAACACCTCCTTCTAATGGAGGTAGAAGCCATCTTCAACACCAAAGACAAGAAGCCCTCCCCGGGCACCTTAGCAAAAAAACGTGGCCCGCTACACCTGATCAGGGTAGCCCTGTTTATGCTCCGCCGCCGATCGACCGGAAAATCCAATTCCGTCCACGTCGACGTCGCTACAAAAGGCCTATGGAAGAGACTTGTTGGTTCAATGCGCCCTCTGCCCCTCCAGCACCACCAACCTCTACCGTCCTCCGTCGCGGCTTGCCCTACCGACCCGCCGGTTGAATCGTTCCAAGACTTGCTTCCTTCACCCATCTCGCCAAAGTTGCCGGCCTCCCCTTCCTCCTCCAGCTCTGAGTGCATCAGTCAATATGCTTCAGCCGAGAACCTCCAAGAGCTTGGCCGGAGCGAAGGGTACAACTTTGACGATGAGGACGGAGGTGGTAGTATTGGAGACGAGATGATTGATGCCAAGGCAGAGGAATTTATTGCCAAATTCTATGAGCAGATGAAGCTTCAACGCTTGTACTCAGTCAAATGTTACAATGACATGATCGAGAGGGGGTTGCGTTAAGGATGGTAACATTTGTGGGAGGCGCATGTTAGCATGCATGCATGCATGGCTCTGTTTTTTATTTTTTATTTTTTTATCCCTCTAATTTCATTCTTTCTGATCATATGATGTTTTATCATATAAATAAAAGGGTTTAGTTTAAGTGGGTGGCAGAAATAATTGGGGTATCTCTAGGTTGTATTCTTTTATGTAATGGAGGGGTTATAATAGGGGGTATTGTGGTGGGGACTCTTACCGGATTCTTTTTCTTCCATTCTGTGGTTAGGAAGGGAGCTGACCTTTGTTCTCTCTTTTTTTTCGTTTTCTCTCTATCTTGTATAATTCTTTGTGTCAAACACTTTGAGAAATGGAGGTTGTGAGTTTGCTTGAATTTCTAACCATGGTTGGCTTTCTGAATGGCTACATGCCTTTCTACAGAGGGTCACAGATAATTTTTAGTCACAGAACATATGTTTATTCCTGATTGAATCTGTACCTCATGTAATTTCTGTGATTATGACTTATAACCCTCTAGAAAACGAGAGTGGGTTGTATCCGCTCCTCTTATCTTATGCTCTTCTCTGCATTCGGTCAGGGGAGGGCACTGTTTGGCTTCACACAGAGAGAGAGAGAGAGAGAGAGAGAGAGAGAGAGAGAGAGAGAGAGAGAGAGAGAGAGTGAGTTTGGCTTCTCAAATCTAAGTCAGATCTTGTACATGACATCGTCAATCTCCGAGAACAAAATCAGAATGTGTTTTAAATGCGTGAATCAGTCTCACCCACGAGATCAACCTCCAATGATTGGCGTTTGTCTATATATAAACCAATTTCAAACGAGAGTTACGTTTGTCACTAATTACATTAGAGCTCCCCGAAAGAAAATCTATATATTTTTCAGTTCATACACCCTTTCTTTTCATGTTTTATAATTGGGAAATATGTCAGATCGGACCCAAGAAATGTCAAAATTGCCAAGTAATGTGGTCAACTAAAACCTTGCCCAAAATGGATTTTTTAAGGGTAAAATTGTTTTTAAAAAAAGACATTTAATTATAGTTATTAATTTTTAAATCTTTTTTTACCCTTGATTATTTGTCAAATTTGCGAAGTGAACCCATTTAACAAAAAATTATCAACAAGATCCATTGAGGTCAGGTTCGGTTGCAGAGTGCACCAAGGTAGCGTCTGTCAATGCCTAAAAATCTAAAATGGGTATTAGCTTTTCATCCTAATGTTCTTGTGTTTCCGCTTGAACTCTGCAAAGTGGTTAATGGGGCGGTTGTCGAAAACTCTGTGGCGATATGGGCATCTCCTTAAAAATACTATCTCTAACACCAAATTCCACCCACAATGATTGGAAAACACTAATTGACTTGTGTGATAAAATCTCCAGGTATGGTGCCCATCGATGCACCACTAGACCTTGTCTACTTTAGCATTTCGATTAGTCCTACGTGAGTCTCTGCCATCTACCATAAGTTCAGAGAACGAATTCTATACGACAAGATATAGGTTGTCTAAAGCAAGACATGATCGGGGAACGATACTGTGGGTCTCAATTTTTGCATGACGGGTGTACCTTTTAAAAAAGTGATCCACTAATCATGAGCCTAACCTACGATGGTTTGGAGTTGCCACCAGTCTTTTTAAAGATGTGATTAGACATCTATTTTTGAAAAATAAAATAATTTTATTTTAATTTTTTTAAAAATGTTTGACTTCATTTCAAATTGGTTGACTCAGGGATTCAGGGTAAGTGGTTCGATTATGGACCGGAAAAAGTATTAAGCACCCCGGTCCACCCATATAGGCGGTTACCTACTTAAATCGGTTTAAACCTATGGTCGAATTTCTATATATGGTGTATGTATAAGTGCGTTCTATTTTGCAAATCGGTGTTATGTGTCTGCAAGTGAATTTTCCTAACTAACTAGTGCAAATGTGTATAGCAAACATGATATCTAAGTCTAACAAATAAGTTACTCATCTACATAATGTGTTGCATGATGTAAATAAAATAAACAAAATAGAATAAAACAAAGGGTTTAGGGTGTATACCTTAAATTCTTCTCACATAGCCATAAAACCACAATAGTTAGTTTCAACAAACATAATTAATATAAGGTATGGGTTAACAAGGGCAAGTGCACAAGTCGAGCACCTCTTTTGAAAGAAAAAAAAAAACATCTTGTATGGATTGGTCATCAATCAAGTACCCAACACATGAATCAATAAAAAGCTACACAAATTGGAATTTTAAGTCTTAAACTTGCTTGGAAGTATTGGGGATCAATCTAAAAGTTGACATCATTTGACATGCATTTTGGAGTTTTAAATTTAGCTGTGAGATTTAAAACACACACACACACACACAAAACCAATTTGAATAAACTGAACTCAAATTCAATGGGTCTTAATTCTAGCTTTTCGAAGGGCAGCCACATGATCTATTTCTGATCTAAACCAAATTTGAACTTGGAATATATACGATAATGTTTAGGTCAATCATGAACAAACTTGTTTTGGGTCAGATCTAGTTTGAGCTAGTTTTGAATCGGATGACATAAGTTGAGATTTTAGCACCCATGAGCTTGGTTTTCCAACTGTTCTTAGACCCATAAAAATTAAAACCCTTTAGTAGCATATTTGCAAGTCTAAGAAACAAAACTGTAGCACTTAAATACCCAAGAAAACAAAATTCAAAGCCCTGATTACTCTAGTTTTCAAATCAAGAAAATCACATAGCTTATCTTAGGCTGTATGACAAGATTAATATGTAATGTCAAAGAGTTAAATGATTCATATATATGTTCTACAAGCTACTAAACATGAGAAGTCTTCTATGGACTATATGTATTTTAGTCAAAAAACTAGACGCCATCATTCCGTTTTGAACATTATCACGGGGGATTTGGATTTGAGTTAACTCATTTGGCTGATTGCTAAGATCTTGGAAAACTCTGCACACCAGCTTGTGAAGACAAATGTCAAGCTAGGTGCTAGAAGGAGCTGTATGGGTGCCACCTATGAAATAAATTGAATGAAGATAGGTGTTGAAGTTGGAGTTGTACCTGTTGCTTGAGGTAAATTTATGGGTTGGTAGTGATGATGGGATTTGTGTGGGTGCTGTCATGGATGGAATCAGCAATGGTCTTGGCGTCAGTACAGACACAGCTGGAGTTTCTGACACCGGTGTTGAGGTTAAAGAGGAGACCGGTGTTTCAGGAGGATGGTTCGGGTATATTTTCTATGGTGTATAAGGTTTGGAGGGAACATCAATAGGTCTACTCTATATATTGGATTAAATATTTTGATGAATTACTAGCTCAACCATAGGTTGTGTGTTATGGGATGAAGCTTTTTGAAGTGGGACAGTTGCTAAAACCATCACGTTGCTTATCCCTTGTGGGGCTGGGATGATTACAGGCATACTTCATAAATCATCTCACAGTTTCCAACAAATGCTTGTGGTCCTGTTGGCACAAGTCGTGATGGAGTTATTGACACGTTAAGGCATCAAAGGCCATGGTTGCCTTGACCATGTTGGTGTAATTAAATAAGTTATATATAAAGGTTTGGGATTGTTTTTTCTTAATCAAGAAATATGTAAGAAGGTTACAGATTGAAAAAAAGGGGTTTTGGGACTTCATTTCACAAAAACTATAAAAATAAATAAATAAAATAAATGGCGCTTCATATCTTGTTAAGAACAACAAAATATATATATAAAAGTGGTGCATGCCTCTCTAAGAACATTATATTAATGATAAAATAAGAACATACAAAATAACTAACATGAACAAAGAAAGGGGAAGGATGGTACCTTCCTAATGTTTCTCATGAATGTCTTTTCTTTCAATGCAGACAACCCACTTTACCTATCTTTAGATCAAGGGAAAAGAGTATAGGTAATTCGGTAGAGAGAGAGAAGGGGTTCTTTGAGGAGTTTAAGCTGTAAGAGAGTGGGTCTCTTAAGTTTTTTTCACTATTGAAAGGGGATTGCTTGGGGGTCTAAGCCATAAGAGAATTAGGGAGGCTTAGGGTTTCTAGCCGTTAGAGAGTAAGGGAGGCTTAGGGTTTCTAGCCGTGTCTCTAAAGAAGAGGATATGTCTTATTTATAGGTTTTTGGGGTGTAGAG
>JAOXJP010046271.1:0-16209 GCA_025762735.1 Platanus orientalis
GAAGATAAACAACACAAAGCAAATTACTGTGGTTCGACAAGATTACCTATGTCCATGGGATTCGATTCCACTAAATAAGAAACACAAAGAATTATAAGGCTTGTATTAACCATTTATTCTCATTAAAAACACGGAAGAAAAAAAGATGAGAATTCCCAAGCCCTTTTCTGTAACCCTTTTACATTGTACTCATAAAACCTTTCAAAACAATTCTCTCACTGATCTTCTAACCTTAATTGGTATTATGAGAACCTAATATAATGTAATTCCCTAAACCCCAACAGGGGTAATTTGGAAAAAAAACTAAAAAATAAATAAAAAGAGGAGGGTTTTAATTCATTTGTCGACTCAAGCCCCACCTAGTGAAAGACAGAAAGAAGGAGAAAGGAAAGAAGGAATGAAGAAAGAAGAAAAAAGAGAGGAAAAAAATAGAAACCCAAAACACTATAAACAGGGAATGAAGGGGGATTTTGGCATTCGTTGAACGAAAACCCCAACCCAGTCACGAAGAAAAATAGAGAAAGAAAGAAAGGAGGAGAATGAAGGAAGAGAACAAGAGGAGGAAGAAGAAGAAGTAGAATGTAAAGACCCTGAAGTAATTCCTTTGTTTTGTAGGGGTAAAATGGGGAAAACAAAATAAAAAGAGTTTTAAGACAAAACGAGTGAGAGAAATCCTCTCATTCCCTTCAACAAACAATTGTGAAGGGTTTGAAGAGGGAAAGACCGAGGGAGGATACAACCGGTGACAGAAAACTCAACGAAAATCACTTGATATTGCCTGAAGCAAAGGGAAAATCACGAAAGTATCCCTATCTTCTCAAGTTTATAACATTTGTTTTCAAATCTAATAAAAACTTTGGACATGTTTTCAAAAGGATTCTAGGTTTTAATGATGGAATCCCTATAGAAAGTAGATTGAAGGTGAAATAGGAGGAATATGATGAAATTTTAACATCCAATTTAAATAAGAGGTTATAGATGAAGGTTTTTGGGAGTTGGAAGGGGATTTGAAACATTTTGAAATAGGGATTCATTCTAAAACTCTAGGATCCGAGATTCTATCATATAATTGTTTTGAATCTACAAGTAATCAACTATATATTGTTTAAATCATTTTTATAAATTGATTTACATATTGAAATTTAGTGAGTAGCATCCTTAAATTTTTTTATGCTTGAAGATTTAGATTAGTAAGTAATTTTGGAATGCTATAATGATGACAAATGAATATATATATATATATATATATATATAATGGCATGTAAATATACCTTATTAGTACTTAAGTAGAAAAGTTGATGCCAATATTTTATTATCTTGAATGTTTATGGGGGATTGAAATAGGATTAGTCCATATATAGAAATTGACATGTAAATCCCAAGCTCTTCATTAGTTGATATTCAACTTTAACCTCATGTATGAAAATGTTAGAAATATGTATAATGATTTAATTAATGGTGATACAATTGGTATAATATTACTATGATTCATTTGGATGATATTAATATACTTAAGGAGATGTTTATGTATATTCTTGGAATAATTGTAAGAATGAAAATGAGTTTGGACATTCACGACTAGATTATTTATTTTCAACACTTTCTTGGAAAATCGAAAAATAAATCATATTCATAAAGTAGGCCAAGTTGTGAGCATGAATAGCTTTCCATTGGATTGTGAATCTTTTTTTTTTTTGTAGTTAAAATGTTTGATCCTTTTAAAGTATAACATGTGATGAAATGTTGATGCTTTGGTTAATAATACTCATGATAGGGAGAATTGTTGTGTTTCCTAAATTATAAGAAATTATGATAATTGTAACATGTATTGTTTATTTGCGGAGGGTATAGTATACTCATGATAGGGGTATGCTTATGTAACATGTTTTGTTTATTTCCTAAATTATACTCATGATAGGGGTATACTTATGGAGTAGAACTCACCGGCCCATTCGTTAACACCTTGTAGGGGATGAGGCAATGGAGGAGGAGCTCCAATGATTTCCTTGTAGAGATCGATCATGTGTGGATTGTTTATTTGCGGAGGGTATTAGGTAGTTTTGATCTAATCTAGGCAGACGGCTTTGAGTACATTGAACAAAATGAACCCTTTAGAAAGTTGTTGATAGTTACTATTTGGTTATATTTTCATTAGTACAAAATGGTTGATACTCTATGTGGATTTTATGTGTTTACTATTTCTATTTCGATGATGGTGGGTTGTTAGAAGGACAGTATGTTAGGTTTTATGTATTGTCAATGTCCATGCACAAAACAATGTGAGTGCATGTAGTGATCATGTGTATAAAACTTTATGATGTAAATTGTATACTTATGTAAGTCCAAATTTTAGAGGCTGGGAAAGCATCAAGAAGATAACTCAAAGCTGGAATGAACAAGCCAAAGAGACTCAAATATCATTGACGTATCCCAAGTCTCAAGTATTAGCTTCCTCAAGGAAGCCAACACCCATAATTTGAGGGGAAAATTGTAAAATATTGGTAAGTGGTAATGGGGTGTTTAGGTATAGACCTAACCTTAAGTGGACTTAGAATGACTTGAAAATGGATAACCCAAACCGAGAAAATGTTTCATAAAGATTAGACCAATGATGGACCAAAATTGAGAAAAAATTAAGATGTATTGAAAAGGAAATATGGCACAACTTAAAATGGCCATATCTGTTGATCGCTTGTGAACCATCAGTACTCAAATAGAATGGTTTGACGAACTTTTTTTGAAAATGGAAAAATAATATGTTTGAAATTTTCAAACGGCTATATTTTTTTACTGTTTAAAAAGAGATGTTTGGGACATTTGAGTGGGTTTCTCCACTTTATAAATAGGGGTACTAACCCCAATAAAAATAGAACTCCTATGCTTGAACATATAGTCAAATCTTTGTGAAAAGAGAGCCAATAAACCTGTGAGTTAAATCCTTGTTGTTGGCCTATGACCTTGAGAATTTGTATTCATAGTTAAATCCTTTCAAGGTATTGTAAGAGCTTCTCAAATCAATTAATTATATTTGTTGAAAGCTAAAGAAGGTGTTCATACAAGTTAAATTTTCATATACAAGAGACAACTTAAAGCAAGAAGATTTTCTACATATTTAATTTGTTCATAGCCTTCGCCAGAGTTATTAAAGACGGATTTTCAGCTTTTACCAGAGTCACTAATGGCGTGTTTATGAAACACTTACCAAAGTCACCAAGTGTGAGATAGTCCATCGGAGTCACTGGACGGAACGTGCTTATCGGAGTCACTGGGAGTACACTTATAAGGGAATGGATTCTTTGTTACTTGTAAGTAAATCTACAAGTTTATTAATTTGCTTTGTAATAATTAGTGAGCTATTAATAAAAATTAAATATCCTTAGAGGAGCCGGTTGAAGAGTAGATGTAGGGCGGAGAGTTGAATCACTATAAATTTATGGGGTTGTGGTTTGATTGCATTTTATTTTTACTTGTTGTTTATGTTTATTTTGATTATGGAAAATAGCCTAACACACTAAGTGACTTTAACTAAGGTGTATATAAAAAGACTAATCAAGCAACCTTAGGGAACTTATTAACCCTGCTCCCGCTCTATTATAGGTAACACTAGAATGTATGATGTATCCCCGTAATTTATGATAAGTTCATAGAGAATTGATTTACTTATTAAAAGAATTTATGTTGCATATTTAATTGAATTTAAGTAAATCAAGTGAGGGTGAATAAATTATTTAAAAGAATTTTAAATAAGTCTAAGAATCCCATTCAACCCCCTCTAGGATCCATTTTGGGAATTCTAATTGGTATCTAAGCATACCTTGGTTGTTTACAGTACGTTTATGTTGTGATATCTTGGACATGTGGAAGCGTTTTTGTTTTATACTTTATAGGTGATGAACTTCTTGGTAAGGAGCAAGTGTCTTCATGGGATCTATTTAAGCAGCTATGCTACTAAATTTTTTGTTAAGGCAACCCATGGAGACACGTTTACTTTGATATTAAGAGATAGACGGGAAAAGGAAGGATGTCGAACTACCACACATCGTGTTTCAATATCATTTGGCTTCGGGACATGGCATAGAAGAAGAAAGAAAGAAATGGTGCATAGAGAATCCAAATCCTGAGCAAAAGGAAACGTGGGAGTCGACTGGGGCGTGGAGACACCCTAAAATCTCTAAAACAAGTGAGCAAGGTTGGTTCTATACCTAAAATCCATAATTCTTTGCTTAGTTCATAAGCCATTGATTTGAATTAAATCTGAGTTGTTTTATACCCAAAAAAAAAAAAAATTCAGTTGAGAATGGATAAAAATATATAGAGCCAAATGACAGGGTAATGTAAGGGTCATGTTTAAGGTGGAAAATTTGGCATTTAGGAGATTTTAGACATGCTTTATGGTGGCTATGAAGTGTTTCCCAAAAATCTAAGAAAATCTAGGGTTTTAAGAATCACCCTATTCATGTAGAACTCTAATGAATTGTTTTGATGGCGTTTAAATTCAATTTGTTGATTGAGTGGGTGCTAAGAAATCTGATTTTATGACCTATAAATTAAGGTTCTGACTTGTACTCTTATTTATTTTGCAATTCTATCAAATTTCAATTTTCTAACGAGATTTCATGGTAAAGGAGATTCCGGGTTATGTATCTTATATAAATGAATGGTGTTTACTCATTCATGATAACTCGTGGTACATGGGTGCTTGAAAGTGGGTTTAATTGTGTAGGAAATTCTGGTTTATAACTTGAGGGATCCTTATTTACCTTGTTTATTAGATCAAAGTGTGTTTTATTTGGCAGCAACCTAGGTTTTGGGTCTTACGTAAATTTAAGTATTTATAGAGTGCTGAATAGAGTATGAGTGGTTGACCAAAATCCAAATATCTTTTGATAAGTAGGAAATAATATATGCTGAATGTGTATGGTAGTAAAATGATATTTATTGTGAAACTCATAGAAATAACTTGTTTATGATATGAATTCCAGTACACTGATGTCTTTTTAATAAATTGTTGCATATGTACTCTCTTTATGTATTAATTGTGTGGTGGATGCATGTGTGTGAATTTTATTTATAGACCTACTTATTTACTTAGCTTGTGAAGTTGAACCAAAAAAAAAATTAAAAATCTCGTAAAGAATCCTATACAAAGATTAGGACAAATGGAGTAGATCTTCAACGTAGCACGAGATTCAGATGCTCAGTGGTTGGCGTATTTATTTACTGATTTCTTATAGATAGTAATAGAGTAAGACACTTGATAGGTGGCTCTGTACTGAATCTTTTGAAATTTTTTTTTGTGTAACTTTTATGGTTTAGCTTGGTTATTTTTAGGCTTGTTAAACAAACTATTATTGACAATTATTGTTTTATTTATTCATATGGACATGGACGATGAATAACTATTGGTGACTGGATGATTGTTAGCGAGTGAACAACTAGAGTGAAACATATGGATGCTATTAGGAATGCTTTTGATTATTAGGTACCTTAAGGTTAAATGAAACGGGATCATTCCAGGGTCCACTTTACAGCTGTTGTGTTGCTGAAATTTCAATAGAAATTTTGGATGGATTCTTTTGTTCACCAATCTATGGGTTAAAAGTGGGCCCTCTTTTAACCACGTGTCATTCTTTGACAAGGGTTTCCATTTAATGTCATATAAGCTTGTAGTGGAGGATTTGTTTTCATACTTGAGCACATCAAAGTCCACAGTTATCGGCCTATGGGGCGTGTGTTAATGAAAACCTAGTTAAAATGAGATTTTTAATGAGTATACAAATGGTTCAATAGTTCTAAACGGTAATGCAAACCTTAAATGATTAATTGAGGTTGAGCACCGGTGTGAACCCTATGATGATCAATGGACTACAGAGATTCAAATACGGTCAAATGAGGCATGCATGAAAGGGAAGATTAGTGATGCTCTACAGAGCCATACCTCAATTCTTAGGCCCTCTTGATAAACAAAATGAAGCCCGAATTATTGTTAGGTTGACTGTAGTAACATAATAAGAGAGAAAGAAGAAGCAAATGAGAATGAGAGCTAATAGAAAATGGAGATAATAGCTGTTTAATGATTGCTTTGTTGCTAATTGCACTGCTGATGAGACCAAATACAGTTATAGTTGAAAAATTAGCTCAAGAATAACGAGGTAGGTAATCGACGAAGAAAAACGTGAAGTAAGAGTAAAGTAGAAGAAGGAAAAAAAAAAAGATTCAAAGTTCTTCAGTTAACAAGAGAAAACTTAACGTGTTAGGTAGAATGAAACTTGTACTTTTATTCAGTTGTCGAAACAAATGAGGAAATCAGAAGGTTCTTGTTAGAAATTATTCAAACTCTCTCTCTCTCTCTCTCATAAGCATATCGTATCATGTTGACGTGGGTACACTGAGGACGTTGAAATATTTGGGTGTCTTACTGTATTGGACAGTTGTGAATGAAAACCAAAATGAACTTTTATAAGATTAGGCAAATTCTCGCTTATTCTAAAGGTTGGTGCTAAACTTGAAAACGAAATTTAGCTTTGGTTCGAGCCCTCCGATGACGGATTACATACAAAATAGAGGTGCACACACGATCAAGCAAGCCTGCTTGAAAGAGAAGATCAGTGACACTCTACAGAACCACAAGCTCATATTGAGTTTCTTAAGAGTCTGTTTGAATGTGGGTTTTTACTGGTAAAACCACCTAATTTTGGGAACTTACATAGAAGTGTGAGTTAATGAGGAAGAAAGTGTATTAGATGTAGAAAAGAACCCTTATGTTCATTGCAAACAGCACGGATTTGGTCGGCCCCCCTTATTGTCGGCTTAAGGTCCACCCATACAGAGCGGCCGAGATGTGACGGGAAAAAACATTATTACACTTTTTTGGTAAAATGATTTTCATTTTTATGCCATGTGTCGGTGGGTGCATATGGGCACACCTTTGGCGTGCAATAAGGGGGCATGCCAAATCCCTAGGGCTTCTTTACAGCAACGGTGTACAAATTTGAAGGCTCTAAAAGATAAAAGGCCGGGTCAAGATGGTGAGAAAAGACAGGCTTAAATAGAATGAACGGTAGTAGAACATGATTCATGTAACCGACCACAAGAATTTGGAATAAGGCTTTATTGATTCAAGTTGGGTAGAATAGACCAGTGTTTGTTGCCAAATACTCCTGTTTAGATTTCATTATATTACATGCATCTAGTTGTAATACAATTTGATCAATCATGCGACCTACTAAAATGTTGACCCAATACACGGCTATATTGTTAAAGTACAAAAGTGAGCACAATCAAGTGGCTAAGAAGACATCATGACAAATGTTCTTCCAATTATCTAACGCTGCTGATTAAACTAAGATATGTGGGATTTGAGAGCTTCATGATCGTTAATAGACATAGCTACAACGCAAAGAACATAAAAAAGAAGACAGACAAAGCATAGCAAATTTTTGTGGTTCCACAAGATTACCCATGTCCATGGGATCTAATCCACTAAATGAGAAACACAAAATTATAAGGCCTGTATTAACCATATGTTCTCATCTCACAGAGCCTTGCAAAACAATTCTCTCACTAATCCCCTAACCTTACTTGGTTATGGGAACCTACTATAAAGTTCTCTAAAAACACATTTTTTTTCTTTATATATACGAGAGACTTATATTTTGAAGTACAAATCTCATCTATTAGAAAAGATCTCAATCCAAAGGCTGAGAAACAAGACACAACTACAATCTTTACCTTGGCTATTCGAAGCTCCTGTGAAGATTAACCTTTATGCTTTATCTAAATCTTCACCGAGGGCATCTTTGCTTTGGCATTCAAACATATCCAATGCCACTAAAAACATGTTTTCCCCTCCCTATCAGTCCCCATCAGTGGTGGTGTGGTTGGCAATAGCATGCCCAAGTGGCCTTACCTAAAAAACACTATGTTTGGAGCCCAAATCAAATTGGTCAACTTGTTCCACTTTTTAGCTACTGAACTACAAAATAATAATAATAATAATAAATGTCAATAATGTGTTAGCTACAAACACTTCATCAAATCAGTCTGGTTTTGATTCTACCAAACTTGATCACAATACGACCAATAACGTCTGTGTTTTCCAACAATTGGATTAGCAAGTCAACTTATTAGGACAAGGATGTTGTTTTTTTTCCCCTCCAGTAAGTAATAAGATTTTATTAATCAGGAAAAAGAATTACATGCATGTGTATATACATTGAAACCAACCAGATCAAGAATCCATGTTTTATCTCCCGTAGCCAAAGTCACAAGCATATCAGTTGGTTGGTTTGCCTCGCACCAAACATGTTAAATTATGTAACTTTCAAATTGGACTAGTAGTCTTCATATCTTTCCCACACTGGATAACACCCTTCACGGACATGTACATTTTTGAGCAATTAACTCAATCACAAGCTCCAAATCCAGAGTTATCATCGGGTGGGACAGATTTAAGTCGGCTGCAATCTTGAATCCTCTATGCAAAGAATGAAGTTCCACCAATAGAATATTGACTTGTTATCTTCCTAACAGGTTTTATTTTACATTAATATCTGTAGCGCTCATTACCTGTATATCATATTAGGTACACCATTTTTTTTAATATAGGTACACTTGAACACATCAAAGCACGCAATTATCGGCGTTTGGGACGTGTGGAATTAATGAAAACCTAGTCAAAATGAGATTTCTAACGAGTATACAAATGGTTCAATAGATCTAAACGGTAATGCAGACCCTAAATGGTTAATTGGGGATGAGCACCTGTGTGAACCCTATTTTGACCAATGGACCAGGAATACAGAGATGCAAATACGGTCAAATGAGGCATGCATGAAAGAGAAGATCAGCGAATGCTCTACAGAACCATAGCTCAATTCTTAGTCCCTCTTAGAGAAAGAAGAAAATGAGAATGAGAGCAAATAGAAAATGGAGATAACAGTTGTTTAATGATTGCTTTTTTGCTAGTTGCCCCTGCTGATGGGACCAACTTACAGTTATAGCTGGAAAATTGGCTCAAGACTAACGAGGTAGGTGATTATGAACATGAAAAAGTTAGGAGGAAAGAAGAAAAAAAGGATTAAGAAGCTTCTTCCGTTAGCAAGAGAAGACTTTACATGTTAGGTAGAATGAAACTTGTACTTATAATATTCTTATAGTAGAATTCTTCTGTTGTCGAAACAAGTGAGGAAATCAGAAGGTTCTTGTTAGAAATTATGCAAATGAGAATGAGATAATTCCACCTTACAAAATTCTCTCTCTCTCTCTCTCTCTCTC
The DNA here is from genome assembly GCA_025762735.1 of Platanus orientalis. Lineage (NCBI taxonomy): Eukaryota > Viridiplantae > Streptophyta > Magnoliopsida > Proteales > Platanaceae > Platanus > Platanus orientalis. The sequence continues at coordinate 9,277 of JAOXJP010046271.1, forward strand.
TCTCTCTCTCTCTCTCTCTCTCCCAATTTTTATAACCATATAGTAACAACTTGATGAAGGTACACTGAGGTCGTTGAAGTTGTGAATGAAAACCAAAATGAAGTTTTACAAGACTAAAGCAAAATCTCAGTCATTCTAAAGGTTGATGTCAGACTTGAAAACGATGTTAAGCTTTGTTTAGCCTCTGATGACGAATACTACATACAAAATAAAGGCGCACACACGATCAAGCAAGCCATCAGTTACAGAACCATAAGCTCATATTGAGTTTCTCAAGGGTCTGTTTGAATGTGGGTTTTTAGTGGTAAAACCACCAAATTTTGGAGTGAGTTGCCGACCCCAAATAGTTGAGATAAGGCTGTTTGTGGTTGTTGTACAGAAAAATGTGAGTTGACGAGGAAGGAAGCGTATTGGAAGTAGAAAGAAGCCTTTTCATCATTGCAGGTTGTTTACCAAAATGTAAAAAGAGGGGCTTGGATTATGTGAGAATGAATCTCGTGAGAACCGTGAAAACGGCATCAGAGGGGCTGACGCATTAGTACAAATCACTTTTTGGGGGGCACTTATCACTTTTTGGAGTAGATGTGTCCGTACTTTGATGCCGTTTTCACAGTTCTCACAGGATTCGTTCTCTCCTAATTTTTAGTGAAAAAAGAGACATGAAGAGATTGTGATGGATAGCCATAGAAATGGAGATAACTTTTTTATGATTGCTTTGTTACTATTTTTTTATTTCTTCTATCTCTTTGTTTCCTTATTTTATTAATAAATTTGCACCCTTTCAAAAGAATAATAATAATAATAAATGATTGCTTTGTCGCAAGTTCCCCCCACTGTCAGGACCAACTCAAGGTTAAATTTGGAAACTGGCTCGAGAATAAACGTAGATGCTCTATGGGGATGTGAATGTTTTTCTCAGTCCACAACCTAATACAAAAAAGAGAAGGACAAGTATCGGTTTATCCTTTTGAGTTCCTCTCTAGAAAACAGACATTTCTTATAGGAGGTGATGATTTCACTCCCTCCATGAACTAATAATCTCTATTGTCTTTACAACAAACAATATGCCAACTGAATTAAACTTGTAACATTTACATTGTCTTCACTGTAAGATTATTTTTATTTTTTTGGTAAATAGGATACTTCATAAAATAGAGGGAAAAACCAGCCCCAACCATAGCTAGAGAGTCAGTCAACAAGGCACTACTCAACCAAGAAGGAGGCGAGATGCCAAGATACCGACCTGTTACAATTCAGACCATGCTGAACTTATATTTCTTTCACATGAAATAAGACAAATAACCAATGCTACAATAAGAAAGAAACTTTGATTTTGATTCTTTAAGGCCCTGTTTGGTTGCCACCAGTAATGAAATCATTTCATTTTAAATTGCCAAGGCATTTGAAGAAAGTAATGGTTGAAAATGAACTCAATTTAGATTCATATTGATTGGCTTACTAAAATTAGGAATGAAGTCATATTAAGTTTTTTATAAAATGAAATGATTATGTTATCCTTCAAAATTTGGTGATGAATAGAAATCAATCCATTTTCATTGGGGCAAAATGGAATGGTGTCATTCCATGTGGCAACCAAATGCAGGGTAAGTCCATACCATACTCAGTACCATTATTGTTAATGAATAGTGTTATGTAGGATAAACATCAATCTATCTTGCATGTAGATGTAAATGAAAAACTCAAACCAAAATGAAAATTCCTATGTGTAAACTAATTTCAATTATTCTACTATTTAATGCTAAGTTCCGCAATGATACATTTTCCATTTTAGATAGGCTACCATTGTCTTTGGTAGGTTAAGTCATATTTAGACATTGAAACATAGTTTGCTGACTCCTTGAGTTGACTCCATTCCTAAGCCTCACAGGTCTAGTCATACTTTTGACTCCGAACTATACCTGACTCAGCTGAGTCAAGTTGCTAACTAGGTAGACTCGTTTGACTCGGACTGATTTATCTGATTTAGCCAAGTCTTGTAAACCTTAAAATGACCCAAAGCCAAGTTGTAACACAATAAGAAACACTAATTTTTTTAGACTTGACACTTATTTCCTAAAATCTCCAACAAATGTGCTCTAAAAAACATTCAAAACCCGAGAAAAAAGAAAGAGTAAATAACTTGAAAGAATGAAGGTTAAAGTAGTAAAAGGATTAGACTTCAAACTTTAACTTCTAACCATATAAACCTAGACCTTGGATGGTATTTTGTTTTTGTGCTTATGTTGAAAAGATACATTGGTTTTTCAATATATTAATACTAATGGAAATACTTTAACTTTAGCTTGGACTTTGGAGTTTAGAATTAGTTACATCTACCTTGCTATGGTATTAGACTATTAGTAGTTGTATAGTTAATTTTTGGATTTTCAAATTATGATACTACAAAATACTTATAATTATTAAGAATATAAACAATACTTGAGTCATAATACTATATGTAATTTTTTAATATTTGTAAATATTTATTATTTTAAAAAATAAAAAATAAAAAGTGTCATGACTCCCCAAGTTGACTCTTGAGCTATCCAAGTAGAACCTTGCATTGAAACATGCTACCACTGTTCTAAAACTCCAAGAGTGGACTCGGGTAGCACCAATAAACTTGGGATCGGCTGGATTCCTGATTGCATTGCCCCCTAACTTGTATTCTTTTAGTTCGGATCTTCATTCAATGACACAATATCAACTCCTCTTAGTTTGGATCTTCACTCGATGAATGGAGATGCCAGGAACAATTTTAGACAAAGAGGCTTGCAAGCCTATTAATAAACTTGGTTTTTCCACGTGGTAATTCTCAGTTATATGGGAAAATGGGTCATTCGCACCCTTTCCAATTTCAAAGACTAAAATTTATAGGGGAAAAGTGCAATACATGGTTCAAAGATTAAACTCGACAAATTACTTAAAACAAATTCTCAGGTTCTAAATCAATGTCTAAATCTACGTTTGTATACAGTTATAAAGAAGTATTTGAGCATAAATTGTATCTTAGAGTAGAGACTGGTGGAAGCAGAAAGGGAAAAGAGGGAAGGCCAGCGGTTGTCGCCAACCCCATCGCAACCATCACTATCGCCTATGCCAGTGGTCTCTCTCTCTCTCCTCTTCATCTGTGGTTTCTTCTTGCTTTTTCCTTCTCTCTCTCCAACAAGTAGCTGCTCCTACACACTTCCCATGGCAAGGTCACCCTAAACCCTTAAAAAACTGTAGTAGAAAAATGACCCCTTGCTGCATCATTTGAAAGTCTGGACATTCCACTGCCTTGAAGATTGGGATCACTTGCAGATGCCCAGTTATAAGTTTTTGTGATCAAAAGACAAAGGTGTCTTCACATGTCAAGCTGTTTTTCATAACCTTCTCTTACCCACACTTGGTTTTTTGATAAAAGATGCTCAAAACAAGCCAAGTTGCTAACCATTTCCAAACTTCTGGGCAATGATGTGACCACATCTTTCAAATGAAGCAGCTAGAGGTCATTGGATGCAGTACAAGGGGAAGATACCAAAAAAAATTTGTAGAATAATTCCAAGGCCTCAAATAATTTAAAATAAAGTATGCGGAAGCAAAATAAATCAAGAATGAAATTTAATAGCCAAAAAATAAGAGAATAGAATTTAAGAAAAGAGGTTAGGATAGGTTAGTATGAGAAAGAACATAAAAATATGAGAAAATATAACAAAAGAGCCAAAAAAAGTATTTTTTGAATTTTGGACAGAAAATCGAAAAAAATACCAAAATGCCCCTCTAACATTTCAGAAAATTCTGAAATTTTTATATCCATTTCTGATGTGTTCCAGGGTTATATATTTAAAATTTCATTAAATTCTGACAAGAATTGAATTGATGGGTTAAATCACGAAATTTCAAAAACTTGAAGGTACTTTAATGGAGGTTAAAGAAGGAGAAGAAGAAGAAAAGAAAAAGAGAGAGGAGAATAAGAAGCGAAGAAAAAAGTAGAAGAGAAGAAGATAATAGAGATACCTTACAGAAAGAGGGAGGGTGAGGTGGATACTCACAAGTGCACTAGAGATCTACAACCTACATGGAGAGAAGGGGAGAGCCTAGGAGATGGCATCAACCCTTGGAGAGGAAAACATGGCTATAGTCACACCTTAGGAACACCCAAATCTTTAAAATTTTGTTTATTCTTAACTCCTGAAGTGAACTCTTTTATGTGGTGGAACATATACATCAAACTTTTGGTGTTGTCTGCATCATCATTCTTACTATATTTGATATATAGAACCTAAGTGACACACTTGGAAAACCTTTTTCTTGTTAATAGTTAATTAGCCAACTCTCACAAAACCTTAAGGTGTCAGGAGATACATAACCCTCAGGAGGAACACTATTCTCTCCTCGGAACGCTCAGGGAACAAAGTGCGAGTCCACAACGCATGCACTACTACTTCCACAGGATTCGAACTCGTGACCTAACCTAGCTATGATACCATGTTAACAGTTAATTAACCAATTCACCTTAAGGTATTAGGAGATACAAAAATTCATATACTACAACGTTCCCATATTCTACCACATAAAGAGCTAATATGAAAGACCCAAACCATCCAAGGAGCCCTCTGAATTAGACACAAAAACAATGTCCTTGTCTATATCTACCCCGTGCTGTAAATGCACTTTTACATGCCACACAAAGATGTCATGGAAAAACTCGTGAACCCATTTTAGGCTGCCACTTCAGCTGCCACATCCACATCATATACTAAGAGGACTCCAAGCCAATAGAGATTCAACAGCAAACACCTAGGTTGTTATATATACCTATACTAAAACCTAGGTCTAACCTACCTAGCCAACCCTTCCAAGTTCCTGGGTAACAAAGTTGAATGTCTATCAAGCAGGATGATATGTTAGTTGCATATGAGCCTCAGCTTGCGATTTCCAATCCAATTTACTGACCAAGTTTGGTTCCTAGTTGACATGCTACTGCGATGTGGACAACAAGAAGAGGCTCTTGTATGTTCCGCCCCATAAGAGAGCAAGATTCAAGATGTGTATAATGTGGAGTTTATTTAAAATATTTAGGGGTTGAGTAATTATATAATAAGGCCTTTTGTGCCATGGGATTTTTTTAATCCAAATGTGTTTTTCTAATAAAGCAAAATTTTCAAGGGTATTTTAGTAATTTTAGTGAGTCAACAAGTCAAAGTGGGGCTCTCTTAGAGTGCCAGTCAAAATTCTCTAGAAGGTTTTTAATTTAGACAGTTGGGTTTTTAGAAAATCAATATTTTAGTAGTTTTGAGTTTTGAAAAGTCTTAGGTAGCAAGTAGGCTAGTTAATTTAGGATTTTCTATTTAAGTTCTTGTTATTTTCTTAGTGTTTTGAGCCTATATAAAGGGTTGCACATTTTTGTACTTGGGTAGCTATGGACTAGAAATAAAGTTTGGTTTTTGAATTGGGTTTTGTTCCTCTCCTCTCCACTTCCCATGGTGTAGACATGTGGATACCCCAAGGCTTGTCCCTAGTCTTCTTTCTCTCCTTCTCTTCTCTCTTGTTCTTCTTCTAATCTCTTCCACTTACTTCTTTTTCTAAGTCTTCTTTTATATTCTTCTTCCAATATCTTCCTCATTCCTCTTCTATTTCCTTCCCAAACCTGTGGCAACATCATTCATTCAAGTGTTGGAATTCAAGAGAGCTACAGAAAATACCTACACACGTTTGGAGTTCTTAGAGCATCAAATATCCCAAATCAGCACCATCAATTTGAGGTAATATTTTCCTTATTTCATCAGGTTATTATCCCATCATATCCCCTTTCTAACCCCTCTTGATTTTCCCCTGTTTTCATTAAGTTCTAATCAAAGATTCCCTTTACTGGTTTGGGGTTCTTTATTAAAGAACTGATGTAGGAGACAAGCTTCGAGCCTATGGAAAGTATGATATAAGGAAAGGGAAAGACAATGAGAGACCAAGAGAGAAAGAGAAATATAAGAAATATACCTTGAAAGAGAGAGGGAGCCTGCAATTGCGCCTATGGAAAAAGAAGAGAGAGGGGAACCATGTCAACCCTTGGAGAAGGAGACTTGGTCCACGGCCAACCTTGGGAAACCACCCAAATTCACACAAACCATGGGTTAAAGGAGGCCCCATTGGCATTGCTAACAATATTTTAGCTGAATTAATGGGTCTCCTAGAAGGGTTGAGGCTTATTAAGAAGAAAGGCCTAAAAGAGTGTTGTGGCGGGGCTCTACCATAATTATTTCTTGGGGTAGGGGAGTTCATTGTACTTCGTGGAGACTCCACCACTTCATTTATGAGATCAGGACCTTGCTCAAGGAATGGGATGTCTACTTGGTCCATGTTCCCCATTCTCAAAATGATTTGGCTGACAAGGTGGCCAAGTGGAGTGTGGGGCAGGCAGTTTTCCAATTTTGAAGGAAATTCTATGCCCGAGTGTTGATGTTTTGGTGCCAAGGTGGACGTAAATGCTGCTAATTTGCCTAATAAAGATCCTGGTGTTTCTAATCCCTCTTTGAATCTCCTATTGTTGCCGAACCAGGCTGATTTAATGGATGAGGGGATTGCTGCATATTCCGAGATCTCTCCGTCTGAATTTACGGATGAGGGTGGGGGATTACCAAAGGATCCAAAGATCAAAGATAAGGACTGCTTCTTGCTGATTCGCTTTGGCCATGATCATCAGCTATCCTCTATCAGGCATTCTCCCTTTCACTTATATGGTAAAGGTAACCGCTATTTTTATCCTAATTTCCATTCTTCTACTTTGGTTTCTGCTCTTGATCTATGCAGGAACCATAACTATTGTTAAAGGAATGAGAATATTATCCAAGAAAATATCTGGGTTGGTATGGATCCAAATGATGAGTGGGGAAACCTGGACAAACAAATAATGGTGTTTAACCAGCCATAGCTAGTTGATGAGGGGGTGGGGGG
>JAOXJP010046282.1:0-16208 GCA_025762735.1 Platanus orientalis
GTTTTTCTCCCATTAAGCCTTAAACTTACTCCCACACACTTGGGGACTTATTTAGGTGGCATGTGTTGGTCCATAAGGTTATGCAAATGAATTTTAATTATTTTAACCTATGTCTATCATATTATATACCTTTACAAACCTTTCTTGAGCTTGATGAACTTGGGTCCTCAAGTCTTCGAACCTTGGCAATCTTGGGAATACATCCATCCTCGGCTTCAAGTGCTTCATGCTCGTTTTCCGTCTTGGAGCCTAAAGACACTCGATAATTACAAACATGACTAAGATATGCAATATTCTCATGTCATGTCTAATCTACCACTCCATGTATTTTACAAATTATGGAATTGACAATTTACATTAACAATCTCCCCCTTTAGCAATTCCATGATAAAACATAATGAAATACATGAATGGAGTACAATAAATATATGCAATAAATTTAAAGACTCCATGAAAATGCAAGAGTTAGACATTTAAACAAATGATGTGTCTTGAAGTCTTGAACTCTTGATTTTTGAACTCTTGAACTCCCCCTTGATTTATGCTTAGGCTTTTAGTTCAAGATCTTTGCTTAGATGCTTGGCCTCATAACCTAAAATCATATTTGACAAACAATACCTTTCTCAAGCCAATATAATATAGTCAAATAGAATTAAACAAAATATATTCAAGCAAGCATACTCAAGCAAGCATATGAAATGCAATATAAATAATGTTTATGTTAGTTCATTGCATTAGAGAGATTTTAAGATTAAAATTTCAATTTAGCTCAATGCATTACTCTACTCCCCCTATATCAATGCTCATATAGCAATCTCTCACCCTATATCCATGACCTTTCTTTGTATTTTCTACCCCTTTTTGTCATGAAATTGGCACAAGGAATACAATTTAGACAGGGCAAACAATCAAAAAAGATATAGAATGAGACATATGTCAAAAAGTGGTTTTCCATTCATATATTCAAAATTTCAAGTCCTTTAAGGATTACAAAATGTGAGAGAAATACAAAATATGTCGGATGTACAAAATAAAGCACTCATCCTCATAATCACTCATCACCATCCTCATCCTCATTCTCATCACTCTGTATTCGTAGATCGAGCAGGACACTGGGATGGGGAGGGAGCTAGGGAGCTACTGTATGCTCCAATCGCTTGACTCTAAGATCAATGTTATTGAGCTTAGCCACCATCTTCTCTAGATGGCCAATGATGTACCCGGATAACTTCTCAAGTCTATCCAGGGCCTCTCTCATAAATGTGGGCACTAGGGCCTCTCCTTGGAGAGCTGGTGGAGCTAAAGGAGGAGTAGTTGGCTCTGCTAGTGGTGGTGGAGGCATAGCTACAGGTGGAACCTCTGTGGGCATAGGAGGTGGTGGCACTAAAAACCCAGATGATCAGGCTTCGAAAGAAGCAATCTTCCACTTCTTTGAGTGCGTCCTCTCTAGAAGCATTCGACGAATCGTCGACTATCCTATCTCGGCTCCTTGCTTCAGGGTAGGGGCATCCTTGGGGAACGAAACCCCATAAACCTCCAATAGGTGTGTAATCATCACACCATAGGGCATCAATCGTGAGGTACTGGAGTTTCGCACCTTAGAGATGATGATGTGGCATAAAATTGCTATAACGTCAACCTCCTGCTTCATAAGGAGGGAGTAAATGACATGCACCATCATGTCTGGCATGTCATTGTTATGTGTGGTCGAAAACAAGTTATAGGTGAAGATCAAGTTTAGCAATCGCACCTCAAGCTGGTAGTCAATGGCTTGAAGCTTCCTGAACCAAGTCGTGCCCTCATGACCAAAGACCTCATAAATGGCGGCCTTGTCTAGTTCCGTTGGAGGAAATGCTACTGTTTAGCCAATAGGCCTGGCTATCCTGAGTAAGGTGGACAGGGCTGATGGATCAATATCCATCTAAACCCCATAGACCTCTATATGGAAGGTGAGGTCTTCGAGGCTTGAGTCATAGATGTTTGACCAAAACACCCACACAACTTCTTCCTAGACTTCTCCCTTAAAGTCATCAAGGATTTCCATCTGTCAAGAACTAGCTCATACCCCACAAGTGTGTCAAAGGGTCTTCTCATGGACAGGCCTCTCAATAGCTATCGGCATCCATGAGAAATAGTGATTGTAATTGGCGAGGCGAGAGGTATCGAGAAATGGTCCATAGTCAACCGGAGGTGGGCATGTAGGTTTTTGAACCAACAACTTTGACGAAGATGCCTTTCCTTTCCATTTAGGATCATCCTTCTTAGGTGAAGCCATTAAAGATGATTTGGCAATGGGGTAAAAGAGGGAAACTTAAGGGAAAGCTAATGGAAGGAGTGAACAAGAGGGAAACTGACAGTTTGTTTCCCTTTGGAACCACTGAGTCGGATCAATCTAGCTATGCCAGATGGATCTGGGCAGATTGATCTGGTGGGATCTAGATCAATCCGAATGTGCTGATAATGCCCAAATTTACCTTAATTAATCAATTTTTACACATTTAGCTCATCTTCGAGTGCTCTCTATCCCTTATGATTCTCCTATAAGTGTGACTCCTTTATGTGAAAAGTGACTCCCCCTCACTTTCATATCTCATGGACACTCAATCAGTGTTTTTGAAGCATGCAATCCATAAGCCATACCAAAAGAGATTGGGTATGATCAAATATATTAATACAAGAATTATAGTACATTATCAAGCCATTGAGGCTCCTTACAACCGCTAGGAATCCCTTAGGACTATACAAACCTCAAACATGGTTCAAATAGACTTTAGCCTGGTCACAAGAGCAAGTGACTCCTCAAGGTATATACTTTCTAATTTAGCATATCTATTGGCTATAAGTCTAACCTTGTTTCTGGACATCATGCCATGATTGTCACGTTTGTTTCTAAATGTCCATTTTGATCTGATGATGTACTTAACAATGAATCTCCTAGTTAGGACCCATACATCATCCTTCTTGAATTGGTTGAGCTCCTCTTTTATGGCATTGAACCCATCTGATCTATTGAGAGCCTTTTATATTTTCTTGAGCTCTAACTTAATGGTAAAACAAGGATGGCTCTGAATGTTTTTGAGTTGCCTTCTTGTTCTCACTCCATCCTTTGGATCACTAAGGATATCATTATGTGATAATCCTTTTAAGATCATTTTTCTCCCATGATGAGAGTTTAACTTGATCTTTTCTTACCACACCAATCCAAGAACTTGTGATTCTTGAATTCCCTTTCATAGTCGCTTCGTGTGAGCTTAATGGAGAAGTCATTTTCAACTTAAGTTCATTTACAACTCATTAAGGGCTTCAGATTTCTCTCTCAAGAATCCCATCTATGTAAAACTTGAGAAATCATCCACTAATACCATGAAGTATTTCTTACTTTTCTAGACTCTCCGTTCTTGTTGGACTAGTCAAGTCCATGTGGAGAAGTTTCTAAAGATCTAGATGTCCCTATTTGGTTTGTCTACTTAAGAGAGACTCTAGTTTGTTTGCCCATTTGATAACCTTTGCACATAAGATTGTCAACTTGGGTCAATCTAGGCAAGCCTCTAACTATTTCTTTCTTTCTTTGCCTAGAGAGGTCTCTAGAGTTGATATGACCTAATCTTTGATCTTAATGATTAGTCTTATCCTTTTGAGACACATGACAAGCATCCACCCCATGCTTGTTGGGTTCTATGATAGGGTACTTGTTTCTTGTCTTTAACCCTTTGACAAGGAATTTATCACTTTCCTTGTCCTTAATTTCACACTTGACCTTCACAAGATGCACACCATAGCCTTCATCACAGATTTGGATTAATTAAATTGTGCTTTAGGCCTTGCACACATGGGATATTAGTGATTGTGGGGAGAACCTCTTTGTCAATGACCTTGACAATGTTCCCGTCACTAAAAATGATACTCCCGTCTTGAGTTTTCTTAGGATTGACAAACAATGACCTATCTTGGTCATATGTCTAGAGCACCCATTATCAAGGTACCTCCTTGATATGCTCCCGGCTCTTAGAGCCATATGGATGACTAATTATTTTAGATTATCCCTCCTAACCCATATTTTTCTTAAGTTCCTTTTTTTATTATTTTGTAAATTGGGCTAGATCCTTTTGCTTTTGACGGTTTCTATTTTCAATATTTAAGAGCTTTCTTAAATTTGATATTTTTGGGATTTTAATGTCATCGATCCTCTTTCTACAGTCACATTTCATGTGCCCTTCTAGATCATAATAGTAGCATGAAAAGCTTGATCTTCTAGGAATATATGATTGTGATTGTTTTCTCATTGGTGTTTGAGTATAAAATGATAATTGAGTTCTTCTAGGATCATTTGGATTAGAAATGTTTCTTCCTAGAATGTAGAGTATGAAAGGATTGAGGGGTTCTTCTAGCTTGCCCTTTGGGATTTCTAAAAATATAATAATTTTTCCTAGAATCCTCTAGAGGAAGAAGCCTTATTGACTTGAAGGCCATTCCATGCCACTTTGGTATAAGAACGAGATTAAGACTTTGGTTTCTCAAAAGCCTTGCCTTGTTTTAAGTGTGCCTTACCCTTGAATGAAGAGCTTTGTTTCCTTTCTTCCTCTTAGGACCTTTGTGACTGTCCTTGTGAAGACACTTTCACCTTGCCCTTATGGGAGGCTTGTGCATTGGCCTTTCCCATAGCTTTCACCAAGACATTCTTAGTCTTTTGTGAGGAGAAAGTGTGATTGACATTAAAATTGGATCTAAGTCCTCTCATGTCTCCATGGTCTCTTCTCATAGAGAGCATCTTCTCAAATTTGTCATTTCCTTGTGCTAGCAAGGAAAGTGACTTCCTCTTGTCCTCTTCAAGCTCTTTGATTTTTTTAAGGAATTCTAAGGACTTCCTTCAATTTCATATCTCTTATAAGGTTTTCCTTCCTCATATTTTTTTTTAATTTGTTGTTATGAATTGACAATAGGAAGAATATAGGTGGACCAAGTGATCTCGATAAACATATAGGTCCGAGATAGGAATTATCCATAATATCCATGCTAGTCATGTGTTTTGGATTAAGATCAATGGTCATTGCATAGTTGAATATATCAGAACAAATTTCATGCATTGAATTATAAAAACATGCATGATAGGTCATATAGATATAAGTGACATATAAGGACATGTCAATCAAGATCAATATGTCATTAGTGAACTAATGATGTGCATAACAAGGCATAAAATTACTAAACCCAGTCTATGATATGCTTCTATGGAGCACACAAGCTTCAAGTGTGCTAAGGTGATTTGAACACATATATATGTGAGTATGCTGCACAAGAGTATTGCCATCATGATCTATATGATAAATAGTTAGGCATAACAAATCATGAATAGTCACATGCACACATCTTATGCTATGTTTTCATATGCTTTTATGATTTTGAGTTGTATTTGCTTAAGCAATGAAATCTAAGAATGGGAATAAGATTTACCTAGTATGACTCTACACCCACTTGGGACAAGTGACACCTTTTTTTTTCTTTGCTCAATTGATCTTGATAGATGATCAACACCTTTTATGCTTTCTTATCAAGGTGTTTAATCAAGGTTGATGCTACTCACCTAGACATATTCCTTGATTTCTAATTTATCTTTGTTCCTTGAGCCAAGATCATCTAAATATCCTTTTATGATCTTTTTAAGATCATTCTTTTAGGATTCTTTCAATCCTACTTGTAGGACTTAGATCCAATCCGGATCATCTAAAACCATCTTTCTTATGACCTCTACTGGGTCATCTCCATTGTCAAGATATCACCTTGACATGCTCTCACTCCAAAATAGGATGTGAGTTCATCTCTCTTCACCCAAATCTACTTGATCCATCTTTCTTGGATCTTGATCTCTCTTGGGTGGATCATTTTCTTTTTTTTAAATGATATTTGGGTTCTAAAAAAAGGTTTTTCCTTTTTAAATTTCTTGCATTTTAAGACTTTTGAGAATATACTTGGTTTATTCTTCTAGACTTTTGAGGACTTTGAAAATGTAAGCCCCTTTATCTCTTGATGTGCCCAAATCTTATATGACCATCCAATCCACAATAGTGGCACGTGATTGGAGGTCTTATAGAAGTTGAGCATAACTTTTAGAGGTTGAGTCATAGCATATTAATAGGTTAGGTACTTCATTTCTTCTCTCATGATAAGTAAGAGTTTTGTTCTTGAAAGAAGATCATCTTTCACAATACATCATGGCTTGTGAGAAGACATTGGCCTTACTTTTGTCTTTTGCAATTGCATTCTTTGTTCTCTTTTCAAAGGTAGAAGGTTGGGTATTTCTGGAGCTAAATCCCAATCCTTTTATATCACCACTTTTTTTTCCCTTTGTCAACATTTTCTCTAATTTTTTACTATCTTGGGCAAAGGAGCTAAGAGACTTCTTGTTATGCTCCTCAAGTTCTTTAACTTGTTTGAGTAGCTCATTGTTTTTTACATTGAGCTTAGAGCAAATGAAGTCAAAACTCCTTTTGTTCTCTTCTAAGGATTTGATTTTTTGTTTAAGTTCTAGAATTTTGTTGGATAAGATTTCATTGTCTTTAACTAATTTCCTCTTTTCAATTTTCCTATTTATTTTTTCTATTTTGAAGAATTTTTTTGCCTCATTTAATCTTTTTTTAGGAGATTTATGTTTTCTTTTAAGCTTTGATGCTCTTTTCCTAGGTTGGAAGCTGAAGACCTCAATTCTAACTCTTCTATTCTTTTCTTTAGTTTTTCATTTTCATGAGTTATGTTTATTTTTTTCTTCTTAAAGTTCTTCAAGGTCTTGGCTAACTCTATATTTTCTTCATAGAGTTTGTTGAATGCTTCTTGGATGTCCTCATCCTCACCTTCTTCTTCACCACTTTTAGATTCACTTACATCATGTGAATCCTTAGGAGTCCCCAAGTGAGGTGCTTTCATCACTAAGCAACATTTCATCTATTGATGAAATTGAGACACTCTCATGGGTCATCTCAATAAGATCCCATGCTTCTTTTGCGGTTTTCAACACGCCAATTCTATGGAGTTCATATGAACTGAGGGCATGACAAATGGCATTTAGTGCCTTGAGATTTGCACTATAAGCCTTTGTTTCAGATCTTCCCCACTCACTTTTAGGAGTGTAGGGTTTGGTGTAGCCTTCCACTACAGAACTCCAAGTTTTATAGTCCATGACATTTAAGAAAATCTCCAAATGGGATTTTCAAAGGCCATAGTCACTTCCATTAAAGAATAGAGGTGTATTGACGCACACACTACCATCTTCCATGGCTATCTAGAGTTTTTCTAGGATTCTATCTACGTTAATTTTAAAGGATCTAACTCGAGATGTTAGGTCATATATGAGTAACCTGGGCTCTAATACCAATTGAAATTCCTAGTGCATAATCCTAGAGGGGGGGTGAATAGGATTTAATTAGATTTTTAATTCTTTTTACCCCCTTTTGATTTTAATTATATTGATTAGTGTTGTTTAATTTTAATTCAACTTAATTATAGTGTTTAGTGCTCAAATGCAAATGCTTGTATATATGAAAATGTAAAGAGATAAATCACAATCACACACCATAACACAAGAATTTATAGTGGTTCGGCCACACTAGGGCCTACGTTCACTACTAAATTTTATTAATCAATCTTTTACAAAGATTACAAGGTATTGAGCTAACCTTTTTAAGTTTTGTGTTTGGTGTCTATGGCAAGATTGGTCTTGGTTGTTTCCGGGCCAAGGTCTTACAATTCGTTACACGGTGTCTCCGAATGTTGACACAAGTGCAAGGCATATGGGCACACCTTAAACTGTTTGGTGTCTCCGACAAACACGACCTTTGTTGTCTTCGAGTCAAGGGCTTACAGTTTGTCATATGACATCTCCGATCATTGACTCAAGGGAATATGGTATAAATACCAAGGTGGTTCTCAATAACCAAATGTGGTATTTTAAGTCCAAGTATGAGAATCAAGGTCCCAATATATAATGTGGCTCTTAATAACCAAATATACCAATCTGGTCAATCAAGGGATTCAAAATCCCTATGCAAGTAGTGGCTCTTAATAGCCAAATATGCTAATATGGTCAAGTAAGGAACCAATGTCCCAATGTAGAGAGTGGCTCTCAAGTAGCTAAATAAATCCAAATATACCAATTGTATGGTCTTTACCAAAGTAAAGGGAGTGTGTGAATGCCTCTAAAGAAGGCCAATATACACAAGTAATCACACAACAAAGTAAGCCTTTATGAAGACACATATAAGTGAAGCACAAGAAGGGCAATATCTCATGGAGAAGATTTATCCAATGATTCATAAGTAGTGTGGTGGTCTAAGTAAGCAATATGTAAAGCCAACCACAAACTAACTAAAATGGAAACAAACTCCAAAATATGAAGTTAAAGCTTTACCTCTACCTTAAGGTTGGGAGTTTGAATGCTAGAAAGTGTAAGAGTAACCATCCTTGACCTTCCTCTTCTCTTCTCTTATAAAGGAAACCTACTTTGTGGCCATAAGAGAGAGAAAATGACTCTCTTCTTTTCCTTTGGAAGCTTGGTAGATTAAATGAAAATATATAGAGAGTAGAGCTTATAGAGCTCTTCTTCTTGCCCAAAAACCTTTTTCTTTCCCCTTTGCTAATCCCTTTGAACCTTTAGGTTTAGAAGAGCCAAAATATGCTTTTACAGGGGTGAGGAGTGCCTTTAACCATTGGATTAGAATATTTCAAAACAGACATCTTTTTAAAGCCTTAGATTTTAAAAAATGAGGTCCAAATTTCAAAAATCTCGCATTGAATTTTGTGTTTAAAATTTTTACCAAAAATTCCCTCACAACCAATTGGGAGATCCCAGATAGATTATAGCTAGGCTCTATATCGTAGCCGGTTGTGGGTTATGGAGCCTGGCTCTCAAGAGTCTCATATCTGGGTTGCAATTGATTGTACCATGATTGATTGCATGATCACGGATTAATCATGACCTAATCATGATAGTTGGAAGGAGCTTGTCAAGCCAATCATTTTGAGTACTTGTGGGTTTAGAGCGGATGTTAGGATCAAAAGTTATGGTCATTTTAAGTTGAGATGTCCATATTTACTTTTTAGCTCTTTTTTCACTGAAGGGTTTTTGAGCAATTGTACCTAGGGGCATATATTGGTCTTAAGGAGTTCCTATGATCAAACCTTGATCTTTGGGGTTCTCCTAGAATTGCCACACAATACCAATTTGGTTTTATACCTGATTTACCATTCGAGCTCAAATTTTGGTGACTTGGCTCTTCCTTAACACTTCTCTTTGGCTATTCTTGAGTTCTTTGCTGGATATGTCATGGCTGATAGCACTTAAACCTCTTATTTGTCAAGGTGATGGTCTCCACACTAGACACTCATATGCTTACTTATTATACATAACATTCGTAGCCTATCACCTAGACTTGGAATGAAATTGACAAATTATATAATGACTTAATAGTAAGAACCCTAGATTGACCTATAGCATCAACATATTTCATATTCCTGTATTTTTTATACTTTAGGTTTTTTTTTCTTCAGTATTTACACTTTGTTTTAGGTAAGGAAACAATACCCTTGCTTCTGTACTTAATCAAGTAACTAATAGCTTTAGCTGTCAAGGAGTGCTTGAATCCTTAACAGTTCCAATCGGTGATCCTCATTGACAACATATGTCTCATTCTAGGATAGACACATGAACCTTTTCATATATTTGAATGATTTTTTAGGAGAATGTGTAATGCCCCAAAACCCTATCCCTAGAAGAGACTTTAGAGTGTTAATTTCTTAACACTCATCTTGCTTATACATGTTCAAGACCCTTTACAACGGAATATTATTAAAGAGTCTTGTAAATTTTTTACTTTTCTTACATAATCATTACATATTTGCAGAAATATTTCTCATAATGTAATTGCATCAAAATCACACATCTAATCCTACATTAGTATAGTAGAAGGAAATCTAAACCTTATTCATAAACAAGTCCTCAACTTTTCAAATATTGCTTTCTATAAACCATACTAAAAATAAAACTCCTGGTCCATTTAAATAAATAAAATTCAAACTCATAGGTTCATAAACTAAAAGTAAACTAACGTCTCCCTTATAGGTATCCACATAAAACTAAAACTAAAATAAACACCACTGACTATGCATCAAAGCCTAAAATAAAGTTTAAACATAAAATATAAACTAAATTCTCCAATGAAAGCTCCTCATAACATATCATATCTTCTTTGCCTCTTTTGGACAACACCTGTAAAGTATATCAATATGAAAAATAACACACGGGTTAGTTCATGGCTTGCAAATAATAATATGAAACACACTGAAAATATGGCCCAGGCTTAGCATGTATTTTTGTAAATCTTTTGGTTTTCAAACACTTTTTAAAATGCACTTTGCTGAAAACTGAACTTAACATTTCAAACAAAACTTACATTCATTTACAAAATCTAATTGTCATATGTAGATGCTTAAAGAAGAACCATAACTTAACTTATGCTTAACTTATTCTTTTACTTCATACAAATACACATTATCACACACAAACCTTAGTTGAATACCTAAGGTTCACATGCCTAACTTTTCCTAATCTCTATGTTTTCTTCTTTATTCATATGTTTATTATCATTCTAAACTTTTTTTTTTCACATGGAATCCTTAAAGGATCTTTAAACACTTAAACTCATGCAAGAGTTTCAAACATTCTCACTTTCTTTTATACTTAGGATCTCTAAACTTTCACAAATAGAACTTATCATTCTTAACCCAAATTATTGAATTTCTTCCTCATAATATCATCACAAGCCCACATATGAACCAATAAAGAAGGTTTTGCATTATATCACACACAAACCTTCATATGAACTTGAAAGGTAGGTTATCACAAGCTTTTATATATACTTGAAAGGTAGGTTAGTCACAAACACATAAACTCATATAAAGTTTTAGTTTGAAACACTATGGGTATTCATTTTTAAACCTTTTTGGGTCTTAACACAATCACATCACATCTCATATGCACTAGCCCACATATAAACCTATTGGCAGGTTTTCACATTACGCACTTCACATCTTTATCATAAGCCTACATATATACATGTTAGGTAGGTTTTTCACATCACACACTTCACATTAATTTTATATTGGTCCTTAAGACTTTTACACTTCAATTTATAAAGACTTTTTAAACTGAACTTATGCACATATTTTTCTTTTAAACACACTCACTTACTTATGTTCTACTTATGGAGCTTCACACTTCCTTAACCATTAAGGGCTTTTTACACAACCACATACATAACACATAGTACAAAACATCATAGATTTTTCATATCAGAATTTATCACATCTTTTCACAAAGGTATGTAGAATGCATGTCTTTCTTTCTAACAAAATTTATCTTTTAAAAATCTATTCTTTTACTTTCAAAACTTATGTTTTCTTTTGTAAAAACACATAGTAAGTATATGCTTAAATCCTAACTAACTAGTGTAAGTGTGTGACTTTGTGTACAAAACAAATCATTTAGCATAGGTTATAAAAGACCAATCATCTACTTAATATGGTATTTAAACAAAACAACTAAATATATTTAAAAAAA
The DNA here is from genome assembly GCA_025762735.1 of Platanus orientalis. Taxonomy (NCBI): domain Eukaryota; kingdom Viridiplantae; phylum Streptophyta; class Magnoliopsida; order Proteales; family Platanaceae; genus Platanus; species Platanus orientalis. The sequence goes on from JAOXJP010046282.1 coordinate 11,606, forward strand.
AAACAAAGAAAGAAAAAAGAAAAAGAAAAAAGTTGGGAAGTTGTACCTTAAGCAGCTTCCACACAACCACGTCAAACATGAGAGTTAATGCATCATTCACGTACAAGATATAATTATTATGCACAAGCTATGACAAGTATAAAAGTATAGAGGAAATGAGAGAAAATTAAGATAAAAGAAAAGAAAACAAGGAAATTTAGTCACTTAAACCTCTTCCTAGTCAAGGTGATAGTCTCCACACTAGACACTCATAGGCTCACTCATTATACATAACATTCATAGCCTATCACCCCTTTTCTCAATTTCATGACAAAACCCAAAAATAAGAATACAATAATCATTACATAAATAAACTTATATGAGTGTTATGTAACGACCCCGAAATTCACTACCTTATTTATGTGTGAAATTGGGTCACTACTAAACTGGATCTATACGAAATTGGCTATAAATTTAAGTTTTCTACCTGAACCTGTGATCTTTATGGAATACTTAATCTTAACTTTAAAACAACATAAATAGTGCTATCATTAAATTTTATATCTAACCATAATCTTAAAGGTGCAGCAAAAATAAACCATAATATATAAACATATTAACTATAATATCACTAATCTCTCATCATCACATCCAAGCTAAAACTACAAAACTATAAATCTCAAAGTCTAAACTTTAAATTTAATACAACCCATTGTAAAGTTTAATGCAAAGTAAGAGTTTAAAAATGAACTAAAATGACTGAAAGAGAAAGCAACTGTCACATGCCTCCCTTCTGACCTCTAGGCAGTCCAAATGACGTATATGCACTAAACATCACCTGAAAAAATGGTATAGATGGGTGAGATTCACGACTCGTATGTAGGTATACAAAACCTACAATGAAAACTAGACGGGCAAACACGAATCTTTCAATAAAAAATACTACGTATATTTTCATATAGAATACATATCAATTCTAGTGTGTAGGCATATGCCAGTATATATACGTTATCTACTAGTCATCACAAGATCTAAACATTCATTATCATGATTCTTCATTTAGAAATTACGCATTGCAATTCATGTGCTTCTTTTTAATCATGATATTCTTATAACATCTACATATGGAAATATGCATGATTCTGTATATACATGACATTCTTCTCATATCTACAATTAACAAAATACATAATAATATGTGTCCACCATCACATGGTAAATATTTTATAGTTCATCCATAGTAATGATATCTAGTATACATCTCAATAAGTACTTCAATTCATTTATCATGTATAGACTATACTTACCTAATATGAATATGCATATATAAATCACTTTAAACTAGACATGCATCATTCTTAAGTAATTAACAATCATAACACATTTTCATAATGAGACATACGAAATTCTACTTCTATATTCAATGAGTTCATTTTTATCTTAGTACTTAATCATTCACCTTCTTACTTGTTATTTGTAATATGTTACTTATCATTCATCATATCTTTACTTATCACTCATTGATTTTCATTGTCCTTATCTTAATATTTACTTATCACTTTTCATTGATTATTTAATACTTATAATTGATATTCATAGCATTGATTTGTATCATAATAGGAGAACCATCATACATTTTCATTTTTTTTACATAATTTGGGAATTTATACTCCTTTAAGGATTGGGAACTTTCACTTATTTCTTAACATTTTCTTTATTTACTCATATTAAGGACTTGTATTTTCCTTTAATACCTTATGCACTTTTTTTTTTCATTAAACTTTATTTCTTACATAACTTATAAACTTCTTCTTTTTATGAAAGATGTTTCCATTTTCTTGTCTTGATACTTTTCTCCTTTTACATGATTTATAACTTTATTTTTCTTTTGAAACTGATATGATGTTTTTCTATACCTAACATTCATTCTTTCTTATAAAATTTTCTATTCTTCTTATAATGGTTTTATTCTTTTTTGTGTCTTATAAACTTTTTCTTCTTTCTTAACATAGTTTCATTATCAATAATGGGGCCTTTAAGGTCACTTATACTTACTCATGTTTACTTTGTATTACTTTCTTATACTTGCTTTTCACTATCTTACACTTTTTTATATATTTTTATATTTTTTCTTCACGTACTTTATATTTTACTTTCACTTACTTACATTTGACATGTCATATTATTCCTAATCATGAGGAACATCATCATACCATTGCTTATACCCCAATGAGAAGTCCATCATACTATTACATTCTTAACCCATTGGAAGGGCCATCATACTATTGTATTATTACCAAAAATGGAAAGGTTATAATACTATTGTATTCTTATCCCAATGGGAGGGCCATCATACCATTGCATCCTTACCCTAATAAGAGGACCATTATACGATTGTATTATTACCCCAAATGGGAGGGCCATTAAACCATTATGTTCTTACCCTAATGGGAGGGTCATCACAATAAGGGCACTTGTCATTACTTTTTTTACTTATCTTACTTCATTTTTTACTGATTCCCAATAAAGGAACTTTTACATATTGACATTCTTATTTATCTTCTTTTATGTTTCCTTGATTCTTTATTCATTACACTTCTCGTTGGTTTGTGACCAACTTACTTTAATATCACCATATGAATATTCTTTAATCATTATATAAGAAAATATGTTATTCACATGATATATTCATTAACTTAGTAATAGAGAAAAAATGTATCATTGTAGTCATTCATTAGTATCATAAAAAGGCATCCAAGAGACATGTAAATAGTAAAGAAAGCATTGAAAGACATTTTATCAAATATGTAGAGTGTAAGAATTAATGAACTAACATGAGAAGTCAATAAAACATAATAAATTACCATAAACCAATATATATTTGAATGAATTATCATGGGAGACATTAGGCTCGTATAAGGAATCCAAAAACATCCAAGAAACATGAGAGTAATATAAAAAATCTGTAAGAGGCATTTTATCAAACATGTAGAGTGCAAGAATCAAAGGGACTTGTAGAAAGTCAAAGAGGGAGATCCAATCCTCACCATTTCTAAGCATATCTTATTTGAATAATTTTATAGGGTTTTCTAAGTAATTCATACACAAAAGAATGCTAGTATCATTACATGGAGATCAACATGTTTCATATTTAACCCACATATTAAAGAGAAGTTCATCACTAACTCAAATAATCATAATAGTCATGGAAATCAAGCAAATCAACTATCACTAATCTTCATGAAAATTAGAGAGTTATAGAATCATAGATCACAAACATTCACAATATATGAAAATCATCCTTTAAAGAATATATATATATATATATAGTTTATAAATTTACTTTTTCTCATAGTATAAATTAGAGATTTTTAAGATCCTAGCATAAAATGGCAAGATTTCATCACGAATGACTACAATAGGTGGGGTTTCTAGGAACCTAATAAAGGGGTTCATAGACATGAGAGAAAATAACCATAGAGTCAAGACTTTACCATTACAAAACTTCTAGAAACCCAAAAACAATAAAAAATAGAGTAAGTTTTGTATAACTACTTACTCAAGCTTCTTTCCCTACTTTTGAAGAAGATCTTGGAGAATAACCTCATTTCCCTTTTCTCTATTCTCTATAAAATGATGTAGAACTGATGTAAATTATATTAAACATGAATATCTAGGAAAAAAATGGGTTAACCTTGAAGGTTTCTAGAGTTGGGAGTGAAACTTATCCAATTGGGGAAGAACCTCCTCTTAACTCAAGAACTTTCCTAATCCTCTATAAGTCTTTCCCTCTTTGTTCTAATGAGGGAAAATGACCTAAATGATATTTAAATATGGTTTGAATTACCCTAGATGAGTTCCCACATGTGTGGGGGTCAAATGGAAGCAGGCCACATAAAAAGAATGACAATAATAATAATTTTCAGCATTTCTAGGCACTTTGTGATCGATCACGGGTTGTGATAGATCATGGACTTTGTGATTGATCATGATTTTTTGTTTTGACATTGTTCATGATTGATCATGGGGTTTGTGATCGATCATGGGCACCACCCAAAAGGTGTGCCCCTTGTGCGTGATTAATCATAAATTCTGAATTTTCTTGTTTTGACACCCTTTGGTAAAAAAGGCATAATTTTCTCTAGAAAAATATTTTTTATAAACAGTTTGTTGGGTTGGAAACTAAACTCAAATACCTTTCTATCACAGTATGGTTCATATCCTAGTTCATTTAGTATTGGTGTTAGTAGGCCTAGGAAGTTTCCCTAAATATGCAAGCCTATCATGGTAGACACCTTGTGGGAAAGTTGGCATAATTTCTTTTAGAAACCTTAGAATTGCACACCATTTGTTTTGTTGGAAAGTAGAATCCTAGAGATTTATATCAAGGTATTGCATGATATCCAATTCTTTCAATATTGGTGTTAGTGGACCCGTGAAGGTATTCTAAATATGATATGAGGATAACTTTTGAACTTGACTGGTTCGAGCCCCAACCTGGGTCTTACATTTCTAACTTGGTCGAATGGGTTCCTAAGCCACTCTATGGTCTGTTTAAACATGTGAAATAACAACTTTTCCCTTATAATAGTAAAATTATAGTTTTACCCTTTAAGTGAAATGT
>JAOXJP010046293.1:0-16207 GCA_025762735.1 Platanus orientalis
CTCTCTCTCTCTATATATATATATATATATATATATATATATATATATATAATGATAACATTGTATGAGTAGGTTACACTCATATGTTCTCTCTCCCATCGACTTCTTCTACCTCTTATTTTTCTCTCTCCTTTATTGTCAAATTACAGGGATTGCATTATTCAAGTTGATATCAGAGCGTGATTTGATCGTGGCGACACTGGGATCTCTACACTGCTGACGGCAATCCTAGGCCTACTGACATCAGCAGTCGACCGGCACAGTGAAGGTAGGTTTCCACGTGAAATCAGTAGCTTGTGATTTTAGAGGAATTTTGGGAGTGATCTCCAGTGTGGTTAATGGATCCAGAGGTTTTTTGAAGATTTTTTAGTTGAAAATTCAAAAAATTCAAATTTTTGGAATTTCGGGAGCCACAATTCGTCGGGGGTTTTTTGGATGGTTTTGTTGCGTCGTTTTGGTGACTTGTAATCCCACAGAGGGAATGCAACAAGTCCCGCGTGATTTGGTAGAGGATTAAGCAATTGTTGATGTTTCTTATGGACCATAGTTACTGCCCCCCTTGTTTTCACCTTTATTGTTCGTGTTAGTTGTTGCCGGTGGGTTCTGATGACCCTAAACTGATGTCTGAGCCTGGTGTGGTGTTCGTTTGGTGGTGTCAGACTATTTTTCGTTTTCTTAATAGTGTTTGGTTTGGTGGTTGTATCATGTGAAAGACTTGGGTGTCTAGTGGTGGTATGTGTGAAGCTAGGTGTGTTTGTTTTGGATACACTGGTGTGTGTAACGCTCTAAGCGGTGTTAAAATTGTGTTTAGAGGTTATTCTTTACCTTTAAAGCATGTCTGAAGTGCGCAAAATCTTAGGCCCAACCACAGGTGAGAGTAGTAACACTGATATAGGTATTTTTCACGTTTCTAGGGATTCATCTCAAGCCCAAATCACTATTGTGAAGTTTGATGGCAACAACTATCTTACCTAGTCTAAATCCGTTCTCATTTATATCCAAGGAAAAAACAAAGAAGAATATTTGACCGGTGAGATTGAGATACTTGCAAAAATTGATCCTAAGTTTTGGAAATGGAAGACTGAGAATGCAAGTGTCATGGGCTAGTTATTGAATTCTATGAAACTAGAAATTAGTGACCCTTTTTTATTTTTAGGGACAACATATTAGATATAGGATGCTTTGGCTAAATCATACTCTGAGATGGGCCATATGGCTAAGTTCTAAAAACTTAGGCAACGCATTGCTCAGTTTAAACAATGTGATCAACCTCTTGCTATATATTATTCATCCTTGTAAAAGATACGTGATGAGTTGGAACATTACACCACCTACCGCCCTGCTTGTGTAAAAGACACCACAAAATACAAGAAACATGTTGAAAACATACAAATATTTGAATTCCTTGCTGGATTGAATCCTAAGTATGAACAAGTGGAGACTCTTATTCTTGGAAATGACCATTTGTCATTGTTAAATGAAGTGTACGCACACATCCACCATGATGACAGATGTCGCAGAGTGATGAATCCTCCTCCTTCAATTGAGAAATCAACACTTGTGTCCACATCCAGTAGAGGTGGTAGAAGTGGAAATTCTTGGCGTGGTCGTGGTGGAAACTAAAATTTTACGTTTGATGATAGAGGCCGCCTCAAATGTGAACATTGTGGGTGGTCTAGGCACACCAAAGAACAATGTTAGGACCTCTATGGACGCCCTATAGACTTACTTCCATGTTTGTTTCAACGAGGTGGGTCTGGTAGTGGTTGAGGAGGTGGTAGGTTCAGGAATAAAAGGCTTCATGCTCACTCAGCAACTTCCACACCCACATAAATGATATCTACGGCCCCTGTTTTCGAGCCTTCTAGTTCTTCAGATAGAGGTCTACCTGGCGATGAGATTGAGGCCTACAAGCGTTTCATTTCCCAGCTTGGGCATCTTTCCAATGCCCTTACATCATCCTTCGCATATTCAAGTACATCTACATCCTCATTGTCTGCCTCTTCAACCCACAATGCTCCTAGATAATTGATTCAGGGGCCTCCCATCATATGATTAGTATGTCGTCCCTCTTCACATCTTATAATGTCAATTCGAGCAAGGACAAGGTCTGAATTGTCGATGGTTCTCTTTTCTCTGTGGATGGACAGGGCGATATCCCTGTCACCCATGATCTATGTTTGTCATTTGTATTACATGTTCCCAAGTTCACTCTTTACTTGTTATCCATCAGTCACATTATTAAAACTCTTAACCATTGTGTAATTTTTTTCCCATCTCATTGTGTGTGTTTTAGGACATGGTGATGAAGAAGACAATTGATTTGGGGCATGAGAAGGATGATCTTTATGTTTTGGATTCCAGCTTGCCAATAGCTACGTCAACAATAAAGAGGGATTCCTCCGCCTTAGGATCAGATGAGTTATTCACTTAGCACTGCTGCTTGGGTCATTTATCTTTTTCTGTGTTGAGGAAAATGTTCCTCTAGTTTTCTTATCCTAAGTGTAATTTCCTTTGTGAGTCTTGCCAGTTGGCCAAGCATTGTAGGTCTATTTACCCCATTAGTAATAATAATAAAATCCTCATTCTGTTTTCACTTGTGCATTCTGATGTATGAGGGCCTTTCCCTACTAATTCTTTATTTGGGTTTCGCTATTTCGTAACTTTTGTGGATGATTATTCTCACATAACTTGGGTTTATCACTTAAAAAAATAAAAGTGATGTATATGCAACATTTAAATCCTTTCACAACATGAGTAATACCCAGTTCCACACCAAAGTTCAAATTTTGCAACCTGATAATGTAGAGATTACCTTTCTCATGAGTTTTCTTCATTTCTTGATACGTTTGGCATAATTCATTAGATAACCTATCCGGGCACTCCTGAACAAAATGGGGTTGCTGGAAGAAAAACAGACATTTATTGGAGATTGCTCGTGCAATTATGTTTATTATGACTATGCCAAAGACTTTCTGGTCTGAGGCCATTCAAATTGCAGCTTACCTCATAAATAGGATGCCCTCACGTGTACTTTCTCATAAATCTCCACTTGAAGTGTTATTTCCTGAGTTCTCATTGTTTTCCCTGCCACTCAAAACCTTTGGGTGCATTTGTTATGTACATGTGCCCAAATCTGATTACACCACATTAGACGTCAAGACCCTTAAATGTGTTTTTCTTGGGTTATGGGGTGAATTAGAAAGGGTACAAATGTTTTCATCCTCCGACTCATCGTCAGTTTGTATATTGGGACATGGCCTTTTTTAAGTCCATTACTTTTTTCTTTTCTCATGATACATCTCTTTAGGGGGAGAAATTTATATGTGAAGAGATGTCCAAGTCTATTCCTATTTCTATTCCAATTCCATCATATCGGTTCAATGGCAGAGGTAGTACCGGTAGAAAGGGGGAGTTTGAGTTCGAAAAACGAGTGTATGCACAAAGGAAGACAAAGCAAGGGGCCCGAGTAGAAGAGGTCCAAGAAGAAGAAGCACAGGACTTGAATTCTCATGACCCACTTCAGGTGTCAACTTTTGAGCCAATTCTTGAAGCAGGTAATATCCTACCTTCACCTTCTCAATCACATGATGATCTTAATCTGCCCATAACTCAGAGAAAGGATGTTAGGATTTGTACTCAATGCCTTATGTCAAATTTTGTATCCTATTTTGCGTTATCTTCTTCTTTCCGATTTTTTTTGTGGCCTTAATCTTTGTTTCGGTTCCTCGCGGTGTACTTGAAGCATTAGCACATCTAAAGTGGAAGGATGCAATGATTGAAGAAATGCTGGTGTTGGAAAAAAATACGTGGGAGTTAGTTGACCTTCCAAGCGGACTGAAGTTGGTAGGGTGCAAGTGGATATTTACAATTAAGTATAAGTCCAATGGATTTGTGGAGCGGTACAATACATGCCTTGTTGCAAAAGGGTGTACCCAGACTTTTGGCATAGATTATCAAGAGATGTTTGCCCCAGTTGCTAAAATGAATTCAACCAAAGTGCTCATTTCCCTAGCAACTAATTAGAATTGACCACTCTTTCAATTTGATGTGAAAAATGCTTTTCTACATGAAGACATAGAGGATGAGATATATATGGTCACTCCACCAGGATTTCATATGCCAAATGCTGATGGAAATGTTTGTAAATTGAAGAAAGCCCTGTATGGCTTGAAGCAGTCACCACGGGTGTTGTTTGAGAGATTCAGATAAGCTATGATGAGGTTGGGATACCAAGAAGCTTAAGCTGACCTCACCTTGTTCATTAGAAGAATGGGTACTAAGATTACATCGTTGATAATGTCTGTGGATGATATTGTAGTCATAAGGAATGATGAAACTAAAGCAGTTCGATTGAAAGGAAGCTTAGCACAAGAATTGGAGATCAAGGACCTGGGTTTTCTGAAATAATTTCTTGGAATTGAAGTTACCAAAGCAAAACAAGACATCTTTCTTTCACATGGAAAGTATGTGTTGGATTTGTTGAAGGAGTCAAGCATGGAACGTTGCAAACCTTGTGTTACACCTATTGAAGCAAATCATAGACTGAAGGAAGATGATGGTGAAAGACTTATTGATGCTGGGAGATTTTAGAGGCTAATGGGGCATCTCATTGACTTCTCCCTTACTCGTCTCGATATCACATATGCAGTGAGTGTCATAAGTCAATTCATGCATGCTCCCACTCAAGATCATATGGAAGTACCATATTGGATCCTTAGGTACTTGAAAGGGTGTCCAGGAAAAGGTCTCTTGTATAAGAGACATGGTCACCGACATGTGGAGGTTTATACCGATGCTAATTGGGTCGGGTCACTTACAGATCGTAGGTCCACATCTGGATATTGCTCGTTTGTTGTAGGCAACCTAGTCACTTGGAGAAGTAAGAAGCAGTCTGTGGTATCCAGATCAAGTGTTGAGGCGGAATTCAGGTCCATGGCTCATGGAATTTGTGAGTCACTATGGTTGAAAATGTCACTTTCTGAGGTTGGCTTCCTAGTAAATGGACCCATGCGTCTTTACTACAATAACAAAGTAGCCATAAACATTGCACATGACCTTGTGCAACATGATCGCACTAAACATGTGGAGGTTTATCGTCACTTTATCAAAGATTATCTGAAGAAAGACAGCATATGCATTCCCTTCATTCAAACTCAATACCAATTAGCAGATATCTTCACCAAGGGTCTTAGTGGAGCACATTTTATGTATTTATCTGGTAAGCTGGGAATGATAAATATATATACATATTCTTTAGCTTGAGGGGGAGTGAATGAATATGTATTTGTCTATTGTATTTGCGGGGTTTATATACCATTACTTTGGGTGTATTAAGACAAATATATATATATATATATATGTGTGTGTGTGTGTGTGTGTGTAAAATCATAACATCGTATGAGAAGGTTACACGCATATGCTGTTCTCTCTCTCCCATCGACTTCTCTCTCTTTTCTCTTCTTTATCGTCAGATTATAGGGATTGCATTATTCAAGTCTGAGTACTTGAGCTAACAGCCTTTCTAAGAGCAATAGGCTTATCAAAATCATTTGAATACTGTGGAAGGGAATTAGTATTACCTGCTTCAGGACCTAGATCCAAAGATGACTCCTGGATAGGGCCATGAGAATTCTGGTTCTAATCACTTTGCTTCTTCCTTTGGGTGTACATCTACAGTTCAAACCCCTCATTTCCACTAGCACCACCATCAAAATAATAAGAGGGAACTGATTCTAGAAGTGGAATAGAGGAGTTCGACAACTCTTCACTTGATTTCTACCCCGGAAGAGATGTCTTACCATTAGTAAAGAATGGAATGGACTAAAAAATGTCACATCCCTAGAAGTAAACTTTCAACGTGTAAGAGGGTGAAAACATTTATACTCCTTTATATTCACAGCATAACCCAAAATAACACACTTTAAGTGCTCTAGGGTCCAATTTGGTGCGATCAAATTTAGAGATATGGACATAACAAATATACTCAAATGTTTTTGAAAGGAGAGGAAATAAAGCGTAGTCAGGAGAGAGAACCTCAAGAGGTGATTTATGTGAGAAAACAAGTGTGGGCATCCTCTTCATGAAGTATGTGGCAATTTGAATGGCGTTATACCAACAGGTCTTTGGCACCTTCATGGAAAACTTGATAGCACGAGTAATTTCAAGGAGGTGTCTGTTTCTATGATCAACCACTCTATTTTGCTCAGGAGTACCAAAACATATAGTCTGGTGAACAATGCCAGACTCATCAAAGAAGGAAGAGAGGCTACCAGATAGATATTCTCCACCATTATCTGAATGTACCATATGGAGTTTTGCATTAAACTGAATAACAATCATGTTATAAAAAGACTTGAATGCAGCACATACATCACTTTTACTCTCTAACAAATAAACCCATGTAGTTCTAGAGTAATATGTGTTGCATTCAGGAACATCTTCATCAGTCCTGTCTGTGTCTGTTTGAACTTTGAGAGAAAGAAGAGTAGTGTTTGAACTGTGCAATGCTTTGCCTCAGCTCACAGACCTTGGCAGTATGTCCACTTTCAGAATAAGTCTGAGATAAGCATCCCCGATCTGATATGTAGTTTCCAAAAACAAGTAGATCCTTGTTTATTAGGCTGATGTGTCTGATACCCACCCTGCCTTCACACTTTAGTTCACACACAGTTTCCCATGCTACTAAATGATATCTAGAGGCCTCCTTCCACCCCCTCTAAAGTAAGGACAAGTAATAAGTAGGGAAACTTGCTAGAACAGCCCTGATAAGTATAATCTTCCCTCTTTTAGAAAGGTACATGAAAGTCTTCCGTGAATTCTTTCCACAGCCGGGTTCCAAATATCTCTTCTTTTTTAAATGGCTCCAAGTGGAAGTCCAAGGTAGATAGTCTGGAGAGTTTTTTTTTTTTTTTTTTTCAACTTAGGCTTGCTGCTAATCTTCTACATTTGGTACTTCACCCACACAAAAATGATGCTGTTTGCAATTCACTATTAAACCCAAAGTCGCCTTAAAACCCTTATGAAAACATCTCAACAATCTGTTCTATTTTAGAGAATCCTTATAGAAACTTAATGTATCGTCAGCATCTCGGAGAAGTGTAACCACTGGCCCTGACATTCCAAAAGAGATTCCTTCTACTGAACCACCCTTTGATGCCTTTGATGAGAGCCTTCTCATCACTTCTGTTATCACCGGAAAGAAACAGAGACGGAGGCCCTCTTGTCTTAAACCTCTAGAGCTCCTGAAATAACCAGATAGGGATCCGTTAATTAGAATTGAAAAGGAAGCTGTCCCATAGCATTTCCTCATCCAACGTCCCCATCTAACACCAAACCCTATTCTTCTAAGCATAAAATCAAGAAATTTCAAATAACGTGGTCATATGCCTTCTCTATTTCTGTTTTGCATAGACCCCCTATATCCTATGCCTTGATTTTAGTGTCAATACAGTCATTTACCACTAGCAACCTGTCTAATATCATTCTTCCTTTGATAAAAGCCCTTTGACCTGGACAGATCATCATTCTAAGGTTTTCTTAAAAGTACACTTCCAACATGACTGATGAGCATGAAGTCCTTAATACTGTATGCTTCCTCAACCTTTGGAATTAGTGTAATAAAGGCTGCATTGCTTCCTTCTATCCAAAAAGCCATTCTTCTAGAAATCCGAAACTATTGCCATAAGATCATCCTTCATAACCTCTCAGCAAAGTTTACAGAAAGCCATTGAGAAGCCATACAATCTAAGAGCTTTATTTTTCTTAAAGTCCCCAATCACTCGTTTAATCTCCTTCATAAAAGGTTTAAGCTAGTCTCTTGGTGCTCATCCCATCTTTTAGACATCATCCAATCTAAGCATGGTCTAACAACACCAGGGTCTGGATAAAGATTCCTATAGAAATTTACCACTTGTTTTCGGATCACATCACCATAATTCACCAAATCGTGATCTATTCTCAACCTGGACATATTGTCAAGGTTCCTTCTGTTGGTCGCCATTTGGTGGAAGAACTTCTTGTTGCTGTTGTGTGTGTGTGTTTTAAAGGGAAATTTATTGAATGACAAAAGCAAAATACAAGAGAAAGAAACAACAAAAATAGCGATTCACCTAAATGATAAAAACAACAACAAAACTACAACACCATATCCTACATCAAGGCCTATTGACAATTATCAAAATCAGCACGAATAGAAACCCAATCAAATAAGGATCTAGGGACACACAAAAGAAGGCTTTCCTATGACAATGCCTTGTCATCAACGATTCTTCTATTCAGCTCCTTCCATATGCCCCAACAGATTGCCTATGGAAGGCGCTGCCAATTCACTTTGGGAATGCCATCCAAGCCTCTTATCTACCAACTAGAAAGAACCTCACTGAACTTGTTCGGGAAGGACTAGGAAACATTAAGTTAATAGAGAAAGAAAATCCAAACTTTGCGCACTGTTAAGCAATGAATAAATAAGTGGTCCACCAATTCCTCCTCCCTCGTTCACATCACACACATGTTAGCCAAAATCCATTATCTACTTTTTAAATGATTGAGAGTGAGAATTTTGTCTGGATAAGCACTCTACGTGGAAAAAAAAAACCTTGGAAGGAATCCCTGAAATCCGCCTTTATGAGGAACAGAGTTGTGGTATTTTCGAAACCTAGATAGACGGATTTAGTGGTAAAACTACCTTTTTTATTGATGCCCACACCCGCCTATCACAATCACGCGGGATCAGTTTATGCTCATCCAAACAGCCCAACAAACTCATAAGCTCATCCAATCTCCAATCATTTATGTTTCTTTTCAATCTAGGGGACCACCCTCCTCCCCCTTTGAAATTATAATTATCAGTAATGGATCCTTTTTTATTAACAGCCAATAGGAAAATGTTGCTGAAATCATCATTGAGGGAGAGTTACAACAACAATTATCTCCCCAAAAACTAATCTCACTGCCCAATCCCAACTTAAAACTAATAAATTTCTGGAAGTCCTCTTTACCTTTTCAAAATGGTCTTCCAATTCCCCCTACCATGGGTATCCTTCACCTCTTTGGGATCCCAAACGGAATTACAACCATATTTGGGGGTGTTGTCATACTCTTTCAACCATTGGACTCTTGCCTTTTTACTTCCATTTTATTTTCTCAGTCATTACTGCCCTCTTAAACTCTTCCTTCTTTCCCACAATGACAAGAACCTTTTCTGTTAAACCTCTTTCCTCCCCCCCTCCTTATCCAATCTAACAATCTTTTCAAGGATAAAGCTCTCTCTCCTCAATCTTTCCAAAAACTGCTTTGTTCCACACTTTCAATCATTCCTTGAATCTTTTGTTTCAATCTGTCAATCTGAAAAATTTCTTGTCTTCCTTCTGCCCTGAAAGAGAACCACCATCCTTTGATTAACCCTACAAAGCTAGGATGAATCCGTTATATGTTCTCAAACTTAAATGGATGTGGGCCCACGAGCTGATGTCTTCCATTAAGAAAGATTGGAATGTGATCTTGACCAAGTATGCTCCATTAAGTCCTTTTTTATGAATAAAGTCCAAAAATTCCCTCATTCCTCTTGTGACAGCCCCACTCCTATCCCCCCATTCTCTCCTCCAAGAACCTAACTTCATTAAAGTCTCCCCTTACACAATGAGTTCCCTCAGCGAGCTTTTATTCTCTCCGGTTCCTCTAGAAATGGTCATAAAAGAACCGCCTCTGTAGGAACATAGATCCCAGTCACCACGCACACCCCATCCTCCCCCTTTTACTCTTCCTCTAATAGAAGCTGAGTAAACCCTAGCCTGGATCGAAAATATCTATTTTAGAGCAACCCACAGTCCACACCACCAAGATGCCTCCTGAATCTTCTATAGAAGGGTGAGCTACCCACTCTGGATGGTTGAAGTCACAAAGCTCCATCATCAAGGCCCTATCCACCCTTCCAAAAATTTTGTTTCTTCCATAATCACCTAACCTTCCTTCCTCTTATTCACTAAATCCTTCACCATCGATCTTTAAGTTTTGTTACCTAAACACCTTACATTCCACGAGAATTGAAAGAGTCATCTACAACTTCAATCTGAGCCCCCTAATGTTCCTTTCTGCACTTCTGCCTGCATAGTCCATTTTATTTTTGTTTTTTTAAGGACTGTTTTTTCTTCTCTTTTCATAATTAATCCCACTTCTTAGATTTTTTACTTCTTTGTAAACCCTTTGCATCCCTTTGTGATGTCTATTCCACTTCTGAAATCTCCTTAGAAATCCTTCATTCTCCAGAGTTGTGAATAGTTCCATTGCTTCCTTCCCATAACCCTCAAAGGACACTACCAGAAAGCAGTTCACTTCCTAAATCTGTTGAAACATCTACTGAGATACCTTGGCAATGGGTTCATTAGCTTCTGGAACCAAGACCATGGCTCTAGACAGGCCTTTCCTTCTGTCCATTTTAACATGTTCTCCAATGGTTAATTCAATTTCCCATGGAGTTTCTAATACACAGGGCTTGGTCTTCTTTCTCTAGCTGCGTCGACACCCTCCTCACCCCTCCAATCTAGTAATTTTAGTTGGCTTCTCTCTGTAATTGACATCCTCCTTCAATTCCCATCCTCCATCTCTACACATTCCATTAGTTACCGTGCCCAAATCTGAACCTAGGCTAACTACCCTTTTGCTTGGCCAGTATCTTTACTTCCAAACTCCCCCCCCCCCTTTACCCTATCCCTTTCATGTTCCACCACTTCACCTCCTAGTCCTCCTGATGTAGCACAATATCTAAGAGTTCAATTAAATAACAAAGAGAAGATGCGAAAGCAAGAACAAACTTTAAACAACCAAGAAATGATCTTTAAAAACACACAAGTAGCCAAAATTTTAGGAAAATCTAAGAATTGAATGGGAGAATTAGAGAGAGGGATTTAGAAGAGATTAGGGAAGAACAGAAGGGAAACAGAAAAAGAAATAACCCATAAGGGAAATTTTGGAATTTCTGGGCAGAACCACAAAATTGCCAAAATACCCCTGCTCGTACGCTAGACAATTCTTAAAAATTTCAGGGTGTTAGATGAGTCATAAAGGTATTTCCATACAAAATTTCATCAAATTCTAATGAGTTTTGATATAGAAATTTATAAAAACTCAGAGCTGTTGTATTTCTTTAATGGAGATTTCATAAAACCAGTGGAGACTCTTTGTTTCCAACAGCTTGAATCTTCTAGTATATATGGTATTGCAGCAGAACAATAAAGGGAATTAGAATAAGGAGAATAAAGGAGAAAAGAAGATAGGAGGAGAAGAACAATAGTTAGAAGAAGATAGGAAAAGGAGGGAAGAATAAGATTTAGAAAAAGGAAGAGAGAAGAAGAAACATAGGGATGAACCCTAGCTAGTCCACATGGCTACACCATGGGAATAAATTCATTGTCTACCAAGTACAAAAACATGCAGCCTAGGCTCAAAACACTAAGAAAATAGCAAGAACTAAAATCGAAAGGCCTAAATTAACTAGCCTACTTGCTACCTAAGACTTTCCTAAACTCAAAACTATTAAAATATTGACTTTCTGAAAACTAAATTGCGAAATTTAAGTCCTCTTAAGAATTTGACCAACACTTCTAAAGGGCCCCACTTTGACTTATTGAATCACTAAAATTACTAAACTACCCTTGACAACAATGCATTATTACAAAAATATCCTTGGACTAAAAAAGCCCAAATTACCCATGACACTATTGGCCTTATTACAAAGTGCCCCAGCCCTTACATTATACACATCTTGAATCTTGCTCTCATGTTGGGTGGAACATACAAGAGCTTCTTTTTGTTCTCCATATCATCTCCCCATCTCTTCAGCCATCTGGTTGCTGCAGAAGTATACCCCCAAACCGTCCTCTTGTATACTGGGAAACGGTTTCTTGGCTTCCTTGCGTTTGCTTTTGTACAAGACCCCTATGCATACTTGGAAGAATACCACTTTGCTCCTCTTCTTTGTGCGTAAATACAATCCTTTGTCCTTGCTTCAAATGCCCTACAAAATATCAGGATTGCCCTTTAATATCTATGACATAGATCCCCCAATGATGCCTTTAAAGTGCATTTTTTAGACTCCAGATCAATGCATTCTCCTGAACTTGAGAAGTTATTTGCAAAAACAGCCTAACAACCTTGTAACCCTGGTACATGTCTCCATCCACCAGCGATTAAGGAGGCCATTTTAGTATTCTTTGGTCCTTTCGAGAGAAAAATCTGCCTCCTTTTGCTTTGTTGACCTTTAAAATTACCTAGCTGATGTCATCGTAATGATGAACGTCGGTTAATGCAGCATGCACGTAGGTAGGTGATGTCTGCATGTAGGTAGGTGGTGTGTGTGTCAAAGGAGATTAAATATAATATAGGATGACTAATGTAGCACTATAACCTAGATTCCTATTAGCACCAAAAACAAACAAATTATGTAGTTTTCCAGTCAAAGTAGATGTGCAATAAAGGAGTTAGGGTAAACAAAGTAAAACATAAATTGAACCTAATTAATATGCCAACATAACCAACTAAATTAGAGATAACTAAAAGATATCCTGGGTGTATAAAAGTGCTCAATATAGTGTTCCAAACAATGGAAACAATGTATAAATTGATGAATATGATAAAAGGGCTGAATTAAGGCACTTTAGAGAGTTAATGGGCTATTTCCAAAGGGTTGGAAAGTCCCTAGGTGTTGTCTAAACAGAAAATCCAGCAAACATACATCTTAGGAAATTTGTCAAACATGTAGTGTGCAGAAAATTTCAAGTGTATCAAATAATGAAAATAGGTAAGCTAAATCATGGGGTTTTATGAGGGATAAAAAAAGGTTAGGGTAGATTAGCACTACAAAATAGGGGCTGTAGGTACTTGAAATACCCCAAAAAATTAGCCTCTAGCAATCCACAACATATGCCAACAACTACTGAGAACTACTCAAAATAATGATTGAAAGGAGTGCATAGAATTAGGGATCATACCTGGAACTTGTAGTAACTGGAAGCCTTGATGTCTCTAGCAACAAACCATCACCAATAACCATCCGAAAATAGAGGAGAAGAGCTGATTTAGCAACACCCGAAAATCTGCCCAGAAATAAGAAGTGCCACCCCACCTAGAGAATCCCACTTGGGATTTCCCTAGAGCTTCAAAAATCTGAAGCTCCTCCCCTCCTAGTGGTGTCACCCAGTAGTGTAGGACCTCCAGGAAGCTTCTAATCAATCAAAACCCTTAAAGATTGAAGTTGATGATGAAATCCCTTGAAACCTACAATTTTCCAGCTTGCTGATTTTTTGAAATAAGTGCTAAAATAGAGAATAAAGAAGGTGAAGATGAACCTTTTAACCCAAAGGGGAGGGGTTGGTCTCCACCACCACTGTTAAACTTTGAAGAACCAAGTCCCGTTTTAGGGTTTTCTACCTCTTAGCCGAATACAAGAGAGAGAGAACTTCAAAATTCAAATTATTATTGCATGGGAAATAAGAGGGGGCGTGGAGTAGCTCTTATAGAGCTCCCCACGGCTAGGGTTGTACAAAATAGGGTCCTTTGGACCAAAATACCCCTAAACACACAAAAATATATCAATATATACCCCTAAAGCAATTAAAAGACATAAAAACCCTTTTTCAGACAATTTTGAACCAAAATACCCTCACATATGTGTACCCCCTACAAAGTGACATAAATAAAAGTATAGCAACTAACTAAACCACTAAGAAACAAGGAAAATAAATCTCAAACATCATGACTAAGATCTGCAGGGCCTGGAACAATATGTGGGCCTCCCTACTCAAACCAAAGCACTGGTCCAGCTCTCCTGTGGCGGTAAGTCTAAAAAGCACCTCTGGACCTGATGTCCTCATTACAGGTCTATTAAATAATTTTCCCCCACTGGCAAACCACTCTGGTTTCTTGTCTCACCCCCTACTGCATGTATCATCTTCGTTTGCTGATGGCACCTTGCACAGATTTTGGCCTTGTGATCCTACATCTCTTTGGATTAAACTCTCTCTCTCTTTCTTCTTTCTCCCCATCCTCAACTTGAGTCAACACCGTAAAAATTGCTCCACAATCATGACCAGCATTAGCATCCAGGCAAGCGCACACCGACCAATCTCCACCCAGGCCCACAGGAGATCCTGTTTGTGCTTGTCTATTGTATTTCAGCCGCCATAACAATTATTGATAGCTTTGAGCCCTTCGTCTGCTCTATATGTTCCAACCTCCACCAATGGAAGACCAAGCATTTAGAGCTTCTATCCTTAGAAAATTCTCAGGCTGTTGGTGACTTCTAACCCAAACTTTTGGTTGAAACAACCACCTGTAAAACATCCACTAATGTTCTCCCATCCAACACTTTGGGTGATTTGTTGGGGTTTGTGGAAGGAGAGGAATTCTAGGATCTTTGGAGGAAAGTCAAGATGCTACGAGGAGATGGTGGTCCAAATTCACAATATTTTATTAGAATGGATATCTATTAGGAGTGACTTTGAGGATGGCGAGTGGGACTCCATTTGGAGCGAGTAGTTGCTCTTTTGTGTTTTCGGGGGTTTTCTTTTGTGTGCTTTTCTGCTTTGTTTGGCTTGGTTCTTCACCTTCTTGGTGAGGGCCTTTAGTTTTCTTCTCTTTGTTTCCTTTCTTTGGTTTTCAATAAAATTCTGCCTTTTATCTCTCTCAAAAAAAACTCCTGCCATCTGTGCGGTTGATCTGTCTACCCCTTTCTCTCTTTGAAGTTCTCAGACACTAGCACAAATCTCCTCTGATTTTCTTTCATCATCACAACCAAAACCCTGTGCCCATTATCCCTAGTTTGCACTAATTTGAGCAAGTTTTCCATTTCGTCCGCCTGAATCATGCACTCACAAGACCACCCCAGATTACTCTGACTGATCTTAATGCTGGAGTAGCCCCTTTTTTTGGTTATCCATAGCATTAGTTTCCAGCACAACTTCTATATCAACATGCACGCACGCACGTACACACACACACAATGATGTTCCTATTATTCAAAAAAACAAAAAGAAATGAAAAAGAAAAGAAAAAAAAGTAAACATATCAACCTGCATTGCAAATTTGCAACACAGATGCAATTCTTTAAATTGCAACTTCAATGCCATTGAACTACCCTAATATATCCTACTATGCCTTGCTGCTAATATATAGTTCTGTGAATTGTGATGCTGCATTATACATGATGATTCACACAATCACTAGATTTTAACACGCAAGCACACATGATTCACTAGATTAACATTGATATGCAAAAGGAAAGTGATAAATTTACGAAAAGATTTGTGAATTTAACTTTTTCGAGTGACGAGTGAGTTTTTTCCACTTGTTGTGTCTCAATTATTTGGCTTAAAATTTTAAAATCAAAGTGTTTATTTTTAACAAATAATCTCAAGGAGAAAGCCTAAAAAGATGGATGAAGGGAAAATAGAGGGTATAGAATTGATTGGGAGAGCATGCTATGTTTCATTAAATCCTTACAGTTATTCATCAATAAATATATGAGATGTTCATGAAATTTTTTTTTTTTTTTACATTATGGTGACATTTTGTTTCGGCAACCTCCCAAAACTGATTTATTTTGGTTGAAAGTGAAATAAGACGTTTTTTGAAAAGATATTCTTTGGCATACTCTTCATATTTTCCTTTCAAGTAATGCGACAAAATTGATGTCTTCGAGGACTGCTGTTTGCTTCCTTTTAGTGATTTTTGGTTCACAATAGATTGACAGGTAATACACATAGTGATAGGGAGCAAGCCTTCAAGGCTTACAGCCGCAAGAAGATATGGCATAAAATTTCATCCCTTAATTTAGTTGACCACATTGTGGGGCCCACATGGCCACTTGATTGACTGTGGGGATCACTTGAGGTTCAATTACCCTTTATAGTTTGGCTGATTTAGGATTATAGGTTTTTGTTTTTGTTTTATCTGATTTATTCTTCTTTATGGAATGAAGGATAGTTTGTGTATTTGACACTTATGCTTGATTGTTAAGTTAAGTGCAATCTGTTTATTATTATTCTAGTTTTAATTTGAATCATGTATATTTTGTATAACTTTTGTCCAAACATAGCTTACAACTATGTTGAGTTAGTTACTAAACTGAGTCAAAAGTAGAGTCCTAATAGGAGTTGGATGTGTGGATTATATATACCACAATTAGATTAAGCTTTTATGATGATTATTGACT
>JAOXJP010046304.1:0-16207 GCA_025762735.1 Platanus orientalis
TAGCCAACCACCGTAGATGGGTCCAACCATAGGTCACTAATAATCATAAAATAAAATACAAAAGAAAATACTTAGGTGTCCATATGTCTGAGTGCAGAATCTCTATCATCTCTCATCTTTTCTTTTTTCTTTCTTTTTTCTAAATAAAAAACTTTCATCCATAAGAATTTCTTTCCTAATATTTGTAATGACCAGCATCTTTCATATGATTGTCACCTCACATTCCATTTGATTTGTTACTTTTTTTTTTTTTTTTTTTGATACCTAGGTATCCAGGCCTCTTAGAGCAGCTGGCTAAGTCAGGAGGCACGTGGACTCCCCGTCTTTCCCACACACCAGCTAAATCGGATTTTTTTTATACCCAGGCAAGTGGTCCCAAGGGGGTTGGTTTCGAACTCAGGACCTCCTCTTCCGGAGGCATGGTCCTGTTCAACTGCGCCATCCATTGGGGTTCTTTAACTTATATTTGTAAATTATCATTTTCAATTTTTCATACTATTTTATCACCTCTCACCCCTATAATTTCTTTGATGCAAATGGATCTTTCTCTATGGTAGATTATAATATCCTTTTTTTAACTAGTATTTGCAGTAACATAGGCATAATTTATTGGGTTAATTATCTTTAAGGCTGCAAATTGGGCCTGGACAGCCGGTAGCCCAACTTGTTCGGTCCGCAGTTTGGTTGCGCTGGGTTGGCCTGAGTTCAGGCATGGGCTAATTTCGGATTCAAATGTAAGGCCAGATTTTTTGTTGGGCTGGGTTCCAGCAGAAGTAAAAAAGCCTGAGCCTGGGCTGACCCTAACATAAGTATATATTACAAAGCCCGGCCTGACCCGATCTCAGTCTCTCTCTTGACGGTCAACTCTCTCTTTCTGACATTTCCTTCCTGAGACACCCAACTGCCTTGTAGAAGAAGACAAACAAGAAGAAAGAGTTTGGAGAAGATTAGAGGCACCGCTAATGTTGAAGCAGAATTGGAGGATCTCAAAGCTGCGAGTGAGGTTGTCTAAGCGATAAAACATCCCTTGAAAAACCTTTTCAAGAGGAAGAATCGTCCGCAGTTGGTTATAGGAGCTTTGGGCATTCCAGCATTCCAGCAACTTACTGGCATGAACTCAATACTCCTCTATGCTCCAGTGATCTTTCAGAGCTTGGGTTTCGGTCGAGCACTTGTTTGTATTCATCATTATAACCAGTCCAACACCATTTATACTGGATTGGGCCTGAATCAAGGCAGTTGTAAAGAAAGGCCCAAACTTGGCCTGAAGCCCATTTTTTCAGATTGGGCCAAGTTCAGGCAGTCAACCACTGGCTGAGTTCAGGCTGGGCACAGAATGACCTCAGCCTAGCCCATCCCGACCCAATTTGGAGCTCTAATTATCTAATGAATTATATCTATAAATACAAAGGCAGTAAAAAAAAAAAAAAGAAAAAGTGTATGTCCTTTCGGAATTCAAATTAAGTATTTAGGCTTTAATTTTTATTTATTATTTCCTTATGGAGAAACGTTAAACCTATAGTTTCAAAAACCAGCCAGTTCATGGAAAAATGTTTGGTTGGCATGGTTCACAAAAAGTGTACAAACCAATTGCTTTAATGCAATATAATTTTTAGTGCATCATGGTTTTCAAATTGGATCAGACCACTGAAGTGACCAGTTTTGGTCTAATCCAGTCTAACTATCTATACTGGTCTGAATATTGAATTATGGTTTAACCGAGTTGAGTTGGAAATGCTGGGTTTATGGCATGTTGAACCAAGTTAGACTTGGAAATGCCCAAACTTAGCCTGATTTCAAACTTTTGAGGATGCCATCTTGCTAAGTTGGTAAAGTCTATGGAGGTTTTGAACCGCAGATCTAAATATACAACCTATCTTCACCAGCTAACAACTAATCCCGGCTTTTTTCTATCAATCTGGTTCTCATAAACCTGGGTTAAAAACCCGGTTCACCTGCTAACAATTAATCACTAACCTTGGGTTTATCAAGAAAAGGACGGTTTGCCTAATGTAGAGGTTTTGCATCTAAGCAAGGGTAATTGAAACTCTATCCTTGGGTCAGTAATGCCTTTTGCAGAACCAAATTCATGTTTATAGTTGCCGGATAAACCATATCTACAAGGAACTAATAAGATAGAATGAACAAATTAGATTTACATGTTGTCCATACCAAATTCATGCATATATCAAATTAACATTGTCAACTTAATGGATTGACTTCCTAAACACATGATCCAAGATTAATATAAGGCCCTGTCTGGTTGTCATAAAAAGCTGGTTTTCTCGTGATTCTTAGAAATTTTCTCAAGAAAATCATTTTCAAGTTTTCTGGTTGCCATGAAAAATTGGTTTTCTCATGATTCTATTCGTTTGTTTTCTTGTGGAATTTTATTTTCTATTCTTTTCTATCATTTTCTATTTAAGGCAACTAGACAGGGAGAGGTAATTATTTGGTTGATTCAGGGATTCATCACAGTGATAGTGATGATTGATCATTCGTTTCAGAGTGAACTACTAAGTGATTGTCAGAGGTAAAAGAATCCTATCGAATGGTTTTCACACACGGTGGTTTTGGGATATGATTACAATTGATATTGCAATTGAATAGTGAGCTTGCTTTTATATATCATTTGGCTTCATTTCTTAGTTGGGACCCAAGTTAGCTCAACTCGTTAAGAGTCAAGCCTGAGCCTTGTTTTAAGCTTGGTGAACCAAGTCTAAGCTTTTATTTAAGTTCGTTTATTAAGTAAGCTCGAGCTGAGCTACACTAAGCTCACATAGTTTTAAGTTCGGTGAACCGAGTCTGAGCTTTGATTTAAGCTCATTTATTAAGTGAGCTTGAACCGAGCTACACTAAGCTCAACTTGCTAAAAACTCCGCTCGGTAAAAGCTTGATTTAGTTAATAATTTTATAACAATATTATATATTGTGAGAATAGTAATATTCAAATAAGACAAATTAGCCTAATCAACATCTCAATCAACTGCAGTCAAACTCAGAACATGGTGTTCCTCACGAAGATGCTTTTGTACAATATGGACCAAGCAAGCAATGAAGAACATTGTATAAGTCAGGACAGCCTACTTTGAAAACATTCTTAAGACAAGTTTTATAATTTCAAAAGAGATTGGAAAAGCTTAATTTTCCAGCCATTCACACGATGTATAGATACATATCTTTGATAATGGGACATAGCTTATTGACATTATAAAATTTGTAAATCCACCTTATAAATTTTTACTTTATTATTAAATAAATGACTATACTTAACAGGTGAAAAACTGTTGATTTACAACGCAATATGATTGAAGGATTCTATTTTACAAATGATGCTTACAGGAAATCAAATAAAATCACTTCCACAGATCAACAGGTAGCAACCTTATTTAAGTCCACAATATCCACCACCCCTGATATCTGAGTTTTCTGTTTGAAGAAGAAATACAATTCAAACCAGGGAAGGCAAACAAACCTGATTGCCTCATGAATACATTAGTCTCACCAAACAAATCCTATGATTTCTTTGCTTCCAATATCCCTTCAAAGAGATTGGGGTCAAGGTATTCCTTAACTAGTCTTTCACCAAACATATCAAAGTAGTTTTATCCTGTCACCATCTATCCCTTCCACACCAAATTGTATCTTTTTTCAGCTTCCAAGGTCCCTCGACTCTCAGAGAGCTTAAGGTCAGGGATGCCTAAACCAATCTTTCGACACAATGTCCACATCATATCCCCCTTTCCACACCTTGGGAAGATATGTCTCTGACTGGGGGTTCCTCAGAATTCATTCCAGAGTCGCAATGACTGGAATTTTGTTCCCTCATATTGGGAGATTCATTACCATGCTCCAATATGGGGGTTGAATCAATTGGGATCCCATCAATTCTGGGTGTACATTCCTTTGATGAGGATAGAGATTCTTCATCAGATGAGTTGGATTCCTGAAGAATGTCCATCTCAGTTGACACCCTTGAATCCTCTTTAGATTTGTTTGATTCTTTCCTGGAAAATGCATGCTTTAGGCCATGAGCTGACCTCTCAGCATGCTTTAGAATGCTCTTTGCCATGCCTTTCATGTTTCCTTTCCCTGGGCTTTCTGGGCCACTGCTCTCGGGGCTTGAACTCCCCTTGTCTGCCTTTGGGTCTTTGGCAGCAACTTCCCGACAAATGTTATCATCAATGATAAGTTTCACACCCGTTGACTTATCATTGACTGCTCGGAGGTTGACATGTGAGGGAATAGCCTCTCCTGCATTGTTGGACTCCACCTTTCTGGGACTCTTGTGAAATCCTGCAGTGATCTTCCGTAGCCTCCTCCGAATTGCGTTCAGTGGACTTAGTCTACTTCCCTCAGGATTTTCATCACTACTGCTGCTGTCATAATCCTGGTGGGACGTCACTGCTGCTGACTGATCACTGCCAATGGAAGAATTACCTTCTCTTTGGATTTGAGTACCAGGGTGTCTGCTCTTCCCTTTTCTGGGCTCCCAAGTTTGTGAGACACCACTTCCTGGGTGATGGACCCATATTCCAGTCTGTTGTTGCCCTTCAATGTTGATGGGTTCAAATTTATCTGCCAATTTTGGATCCCGTTCAGATGATGCAGTTGAATCAGAGCTTTTAGCAGTTTCACTTGCAATAGAGTTTGTATTTTCTTCCTTGTTCGATGGTTCTTCGTCATGGAGATGTTCTCCAACCTGTACAAATTCTGCCTTGAATTCAGGTCAAACTCCTAACTTAATTTTTTGTTCCATCTTAAACACAATTAATGTACCTTTCCATCGATATCAACTACAGTGATGGCTAGATGCAACCTCCCAGTTTTAATGTTCTGAAGAGGCGACCACATGTCATGCCTTTGCCTGCCTCTTAGCTCACTGATGTTTATAGAACAGTTTCTGCAGATAGTAGGGATCTTAAGGACTTGATGAAGAAAGCATTCACATATCCAAATAGTAGCTTACAATTAAGAGTTGAAAAATACTATATCTAGAGACAATGTAAAACTAGAAGACAATTAAACTCATTATTTATGTTCCAGCACCCATACTCTCTCTCCCTATATATTCTCTTTCAGAAGTGAATTAAACATAACTTTTCACTTTAAAAAACAGTATATCGTTATTGCCAGGGATTAGATGCAAACCCGAGGGTATCATCAAGATATAAGTCCTTGTCACGAACTTCAAGAGTTAGCATGTTTGCTGACTCCCATGAACAGATGGGAATCTTGAATTCCTCCTTCCATTTTGGAGCGAGTGTTTTCTTTTGAATTTTTGTCTGGAATCTGTAAGGGCCAAGATTCCCTTTCACATATGGATCAGCCAATCCTGTAAGATAGATTCAGTCAAAAACCATCAGAATATCTAATGCTAATGCTCTCCTTTGAAATTGGGTAATAGTTTAGTGCAACCAACCATTTGGATCTGATGGTTTAATGTCAGCTGCTTCCACAATTTCCACTTTGGCGTAAGCAATAGGATCTTTCTCATCCACAGTAAACCAATCATCTGAAAAATTGCAAGGGATCACATAATTCATAAATTATCAAGAACCCTTAATTGACTACTACAAATTAACAGAGAAATTATTTGGATTAATTAACGGAACACATGTGATAGGGTATGTACTCAAATTCCATCAAATCCCACACACTAATAATATAAATAAATGATTTTTTAATAAAGGAGGAGAAAGCTTGGTGAAACAACATATGCAGACACGGAGGACAAATGCGCTTTCCACTAATTAGTTGTCTTTCAAGCTCTTTTCCAAAATTTGGGGAATGGATATCTCACCTTTGAGAATCCAATCTAAAACTAATGGTGATTACATAATACCCAAGTTTTCACCAGCTTGCAGTTTTGGGAGGTAGAGGACCTAGTCAGTGCTCATTGGTACAGAGATGAGAGAACTACCAAGTCATAATTTTTGAGAGACCTCCATTTTGTAGGAAGGGTGAATTGTCATGGTTAAAGAATGACACCATGGAACAAGAAAACTAGTCGCTGAAAGTTCCAACTGTTATAAATTGTAATAGATATGTTTCCAGAATTTACTTCAGTTTTCATGTGACAAGTCGACTGAATTCCTGTGTTGTGTGTTGGTTTGCCTCCTCATGGTAATTTTAGTTAACATGATAAATTCATTCCAAAGAGGTGTCATAAAAAAATGTCAAATATCCCACTGTGGTGCTGTAAGTTGAAAGCTGTTCTTCCAGGACATGTCAAGCATACTAGCCCAACAATTTGTTTGTCAACATGATTAAGCAGTCTTTTCTTCTTTTTATTTTTATTTTTTTGATGAATATTATAATTAAGCAGTCTCATGCTTTATGTTGTGTTTTCTATCAAAAGAGAAATTTTTTTGTTATGAAAACAGTAGAGGGATGGATGAAATGTTTTGGGACAACAAAGGGGCCAAACAAAGACAGGTCGTAGTGTTCATTCTTAGTTATTGATAAAAACAGCCCATATCTCCTCAAACATGAAAAACTGAATCCCTAAAACTCCTCACAAGGCCCAAACGAACATCATCTCGAGATGGACTGCATAACCTTATCCTCAAAGACATGCTTGTCTTCAAAGATGTGCTTCTTGTGTTCTTTCCAACTGCTCCAACTAATAAAAAGGGGCGATCTGATGCAGCATAATGGAGATGATACCAAAGTCGATATAGAATGATAGCCAAGAATGTCAAATAAAAGCTAAGTACAATAGCTGAAGCAAGAGCATATTTTAAATTAAAGAAAAAAAAAGAAAGATAAAAGACCTAATTTGAAGCTTTTCCAAACCCACTCAAATAAAAGCTAAGTAAAATAGCTGAAGCAAGAGCATATTTTAAATTAAAGAAAAAAAAAAAAGATAAGAGACCTAATTTGAAGCTTTTCCAAACCCAAAATAGGAGATCTTAGCCTCTACCAAGCTTGAATAAATCCAAGGAATCCACCTTTAGGAAAAACCACTCTTAGGTTTTAGACTTCACAAAAGAAAAACATACTAGCCAAGAGCTAGAATGCAAGAAAATTCTTTATTCATCAATTTCATTCTTAAAGTTGTGGGTTACAAGCATATGTATAGACTTTACAGGTCAATCTTTCCAAATTCCATTTTAATTAGATTTCCTAAAAAAATAAACTCTAAAATAACTAAATCCCAGTTTTGAGTAACACTTGCCAGTATTTTGGTTATAACTCTCTCAAATTAAATCAGATTCTCAAAATCTTGGTCTTGTTGGAAAGGTAACTGAATAATCTTTCGAATGACACCAAAATTAGCCCAAACGGATGAGTTTTTCTCCAAAATATGGCCTAAAGAGGTAAAATGGGATTACAACTTTGATTTGAAAACTCTTACCTACATAAGGACTCTAAAATAAATTCAAAAGAAATAAAAGATAATATCTAACATTAAATCTTAATAAAATACTAATTAAATCAAATCTAAGATGCCCTATACGACCCCCCACTTGTGTACCACAAGGATCACACATGTGGGTCGTGGGCCCCACTTCAGCTTGGATGTCTGCATCATGATCCTTCCCTTTTGGATCAAAGTCTCTGATTTTCCATCCTACTAACAGCTCACAAAAGGAAGATGGGACAGGCCAAGCCACACTGAAAAGAGATAAGAAATGGGCCCAACTCTCCTAGTGGAGGAACAATGGATGAGATTCTTGTGCACAGATTTCCTATCATTCTTGGAAATAAAGTGCATGTTCAAAAGCCAAAAAGATCTTAGTGAGATGATCAACTTGTAGAATCTTGTCAAAATTTCCATACTTTTTATAAATAGGAAAATTTCCAAAATTAGCACAGCCAATAGGGAAAACAATAGCACCCAGGACTTATGAGAACTGACAAAAATTGTGACACAGCTTATATCAAAATAATTACATGATTCAGACTATCATTTGTTCATGAAATTAGTTTTCCTGCCTTACATAAAAAAAATAAAAATAAAATAAATACCACCATTTCAGCTGTTAAACTCTAATCCTGATTAACATATCTTTTATCATAATTTACCTGTTGAAGCCGAAGCAAATTTTTCCATATCAACAACCAGCATATTGGGCTGCAATGTAGAAATGTTTAAGGTAAATACTACAAACAGATGTTGCCATTATAAACCTAAATATCTATTCAAAAGAAGCTAAAGCAAAACATGCTTCCAAAAACATATAAACTTAGTGGAGGATCAGCAGCTGAAGTAGAACCTACCTCAACAAGTGTCTGTTCAAAAGCAACAGCCAGAAGCTTATCCTATTCAAAAGAAGAATTAAGCAGATGGTCATATGCCTCTGAAAAAATAAAATAAAAAAGGTGGATTCATGTCATCACTATGCATAAAAGATGACACAAATGCTTACAAGCCATCCCGCGATCCCTGGAAGTTCTGTAACATCAAGCCCATGACTGAAGATAGGCTTTACTGTCATCTGGAAATATGGTGGCTCAACAAAGCATAACCGCAAACGCCCAAGAAAAGGCCATTCAGGAAGGAACTTCACACCAACCAAGACCTGAAGTTTGGGGGAGAGGGAAAAATATGTAGTTTTCAGATCACATCTTATATTCTTTTACAACTAAAATTATTCTTAACTACAGAAACATGATCAGTTTCCCAAACCAGAACTCCACACAAAATAACAATTTATATTCTCGCCCAAAAACAGTTAAAAAAAAAAACATGTATTACTTATACTTGTAAATCACTTATGCTGGATACCACGTTGATGATATTGAAGGTAAGATTCCCATTTTGAAAATCATACATATAGAAGATTTTGTTTCAACTTTTCCATAATAACCTTATACTGTTTAAGATTTGCATACACAAACAAAGCTTGAAATAGCCACCATTGAGCAAGAAACAATAAATTTGCAAATTTCCATAAGCCCTTGCTATAAACTTTAGGTATACAAAACTCCTTCCCTAGTAACATTCATCTATACATTAGTCCATGCAAGTAGTAGTGTCGAAGTTATATAATATTCACTCTAAGTAACAGAAATAAATGTGTAGATCTGCAGGCATAACATGAAAAATCTTATATTAAACCTGAAAATATAATGGAGTTAAAAGAAGAGGAAGTTCTTGACAAAAGGCTTCTAATGCATTTTTACTCTACATAACAGGAAACTTCAATTAAAAAAAAAATCCCTGGTGGACACACCATGTCCATGTCAGACACCAACATCAATACTTTTGCTTCCATATAGGCATGCACAATTTTCATACCAGGTGCCACATGACACACACTATATCCGTGTTGGAAACCGACATTAGTATCAATGTTCTTGTTACCTAGTTACTTAGGGGGCGCTTGGTTCATAGTATTATAATCAGTTCTGGCACAGAATCAATGCCAGCCCAACAATTGTTAATTACGCTTCAGAGTTGACAGGCTGTTTTTCCAGTAATAAAGTTAAGAAATGTCCCATAATTAAAAATGGTTAGAAGCCATTTCCCAATTATAAAATCAAATTTGAGAATAACTGATTCTAATTGATTTTCTCTAAAGTGATGAACTCGATGAAAGTGTGGGTCCATACCCCTTTTCCTTCTTATTTCTATCCTGAACAAGAGGATGAGGGCTCCTCCCCACTACATTGCTGGAAGGATCCCTTCTACAGTTTTAGCTGGTTCATAATTCCACATGAATTTAAGTTTGTATCTTCATACTTCTGAGTCTCTCTATTGTCACTATGTTTGTGTTTAACACCACTAGTTAATACTATAAGTTTCATTATCTATTCATTTCTTGGGTATTATGTACTTCATGTGATGTAGACATCATGACCAAGATGATGATTGGACCATGCACGCAGTTACTTTAGTCACTCTTCTATTTTTTTTATGTTATTTGTATCTCATGTACAAGGGGAACACATAATTTTGAAGATATTTTAGTTGTTAGCAGTTTATTTGGGGTTTTTAGTTATTATTTATTGTTTGAGGGTAGTCTGGAGAGGGTTTTATTGGACCTAGGGATATTTCAGTCTTTTTGGGACTTATTTGTATTAAACCTAAACCGTGGGAGTCTCTTATAAGAACCCACGATTTGATCTTTTGAGGTTATGTGATTATGAACTGGAGTTTTGAACGAGTGCTTCTTCTTCCTTCCTTTTTGTGCTTGCTGGTTGGAAAACTAAAACCCTAGAATAGGTCTAGGTTATTACCTACTTTAACGATTGTGGTGGACACTCCTTTCCCCTTGGGTTAAAGGTCTTCTCTCCTATTCTTCTTCTTCATATTCTTTAATTTTCTACATGTTATAGTTTGCTAAGTTATTGTTCAAACTTTGGTAGTCATGGTTTGCTAAGTTATTGTTCAAACTTTGGAAGATTGATTACTAGGCAGTGACGATCAGCTTTGGGCTTGATTTGAAGCCTCTAATAGATGCGCTCAACCCATGGACCATCCCAGTGGAATTGAAATCCATCCGAAAGATTTACTCATCAGCAACTTCTATGTGATCTTCTCTGTACCTAACATGAATGGGTTGCATACCAGCTGCTACATAGGGGTTTTGGGCTTGAATCAAATCATCTATAACATTCATAACCCCTGACGATCCTATATGAGGTGGAAGCCTACTCCAAAATTCACTGTTGAAAGAGAACTCTTGGATTTACTCACTCCCAGGCATCAAACAGACCAAAAAACAGCCTGCACGAGAATGCATGCCATGTCTCCAACAATCAAGTTTTGCTGATTCTGTTTTTTTGGGAGTTACTAGACTCCCATACGATCCTACATCAAGAAGCCATCATCAGAAAAATGTGAAATTTTTTTTTTGGGTCAATATGGCTAAGCGTCATGTTCCTGACATTAAATATTTTTTTTTGAAAATATTGAAATTTCAAATTTTGGTTGTTTGAAGCCTGGATTCTGATTGCCTTCATTCTTATGGACTTCAAGAAGATCATTAGCCTCTGAAACAGGTATTGGATTCATCTATTTTGGGTTTTCGATCAACTTTCTACAAGTAGGGATTTTGTGGAATTAGTGGCATATGCTTGGTGACTGTATGGATAATTTTCTGATCCTATTTCCGTTCTTCTAATATATTTTCTGACTTTAATCATAAAACAAAGTGTCACCTTTGATCTCCTTTGATAAGTCTAAAGCCCTTGCTTGTTCCCTTCATTTTCACACCCAATTAAGCACTTTATTGGCACTATTTTTTTTAACATCAGACTTGGAGCAGCAACTTGACAAATTTTGATCTCTAAATTAGTTGATATTTGTCTCATACTAATTAGGAATAATTTTGTTTGTTCTTTGTAGGCTTGAACTCCTAACATGCATATTAAATTAATTTAAGGATTCACTTGATTTAGTGTGTGAATGTGCAAGAAGGAATTTTGTTTATGTGTTATCAATATTCTTACAATTTTATTCCTAGCTCCTTGTGCACACATGCACTAGCCTACAAGCATGTTGCATCATCATGTTATCACACATATGTGTATTACAAGTTGGCTCGGAGGAATAAATGCAACTAAGCATTCAATATTTCTATTTAATACAAAATGTCCGGTACTGAAATATTGAAGCCTAGATATTTCATAACTCATAAAAAAAACGAGTGCATGGCATGTTGTCTTGCAAGTTGTAACTTGAGCAATGCATAAATGCACCCAGTAGTATTCAAAAATGCACTTACTTATCCTTATTTTGCTGTCCACTTATTCTTCTCGCTTCCCTAATCTCATGTAGAGAAACATCTTGCCATACCTAGTTGTCCAACTTCCATGTCATTTTGTATGTATCTTTTTCTTTTTTTAATAATAAATAATGTCTACTTTATTAAGACAAAACAAAGGACACAACAAGACTAAAAAACAAACTACCCAAAAAAAAAGAAGACGAAAGACTAAGTACACTCATCGGGCATGCCATTCCCTTTGATCACCAAAGGAAGATTCACACCCCTTTTGGCAAGCTTGTCTGCTTCGGTGTTCAATTGCCTTGGCACATGAGAGAATGAGACTTCCATCTCAGAAACCAACCCTTATTTCATGGATCTATTGCGAAAGATGCCAAGACCCCATCCCCATCCTAAGGCATTTTCCCTAACTTACAGCCACAGCCGAATACCCTTCCACTATGCTTCCAAATACACCCAAAGATTTTTTTCTCACACAACCCCCCATTACCAATGCCATAGTTTCTGCCTTTGTAGAATCACAAATGCCCACCAACCCGCAAACAACACCAACCACATTCTGAGCACAATCACGAATGATGCACCAAATACCAGCCAGCCCCAAATTTCCCAAGGAAACCATTGAAGTTGATACTCCCAAGGGAAGCGGACTCTACTCCAAATGAGAAACTTCAAAGATGATACACAATTTTCTTTCTTTTTTTTTCCTTTCCCTTTTTTTCTTTCTGCTCGAAGATGGAATGTTAACATGTTCATCACTTAAATATTGGTGCACTGAGTACAATTTCTTTCTTACTAATTACTCATAAAAAATAAAAATAAAATTTACCAACTGATTTCCATCTCATACTTAAGTACCTTAGCATCAATATCCAAATATACAATATTTTCTGACATAGATTAAAAAATTGAAAGTGTAATATGAGTTATTTCAATAAAAATGTTATTTTATATCTATAGATTCTGTACCTTCCCTTCCACATGCATGCCCGTCACATGCAACTTTGCCCAAATGCCAAATCCTAGCCTTTTCCTTAGCTTCACAGCAAGGATCGCACTCATATCATCCGCAGAGAGAAAATTCATTCCCAACTCCAGAACCTGAATTGACTTAGGTGTAAAACTATGCTTATGGCAAGAAAGTAGGTAGAAAATAACCACAAAGGTTACATGCACAGATAGGTCTGCGTAAATGATTGGGTCAGTGATATATACCAAGTGGTCATCATCAGCAGATTGACGAAGAGCCCTAATTTCTGTAAACATAGGCGGGGTCCTTCCCAAGTAAAGGTGTTGAACCACTGCTTTCTTCTGCACATATCATATACAGTCGAAATTCTTCAAGATCACATACTGAACATAATCATCCAAATAAAGTCTAAAGTAACTTTGTATACATATAAATAGATACACACACACACACATGAGTGAGCCAAGTTTCTGCTCACTCGGCTGCAATTTTAAATCCTAATAAAAGCAGCCCTGATCACCACAGCAAAAAAAAAAAAAAAAAAAACTGGATCTAGATATACCGGTTGCAACAATACTATGGTAGTCAATGTTAATTAACTTAATTCTAAAAGAACCACTTCAGACCAAACACCATTGGTGAAGTGATTAGTATTAGGTCACGACAGAAAGAAAGTACATGTTAGGATGATCTCTGGGGTACAAACTATTCAGAAGGCAAAGCCATACAGCAGTCCACGGTTTGTACTTGTGCAAGAACCAAGGTATAATGGGGAGGAGTATTTTCTGTGATGCCATTTGTTCCATGCAAATAGGCCAAATCTTCTCGACTGCATGGTTCAACCACCGCACTGTTTCTGAATCAGAAAGCACCTGAAAGAAAAATAAAAAATAAAAAATAGTCAGGAAAAACATTCTTCCATGATATTAAAGCCCTTATTTGTTCATAAATCAACCCTGAAAGACGGGACCTCAATTTCACCTTCACTCGTTTGGTAGGATAAAGAAAATACCAATAAACAATACATCACACAAGAATGAAAAGATCCATTCAGAACAAATCAGCTCCATCATACTAGCAAGTGGAAAATTACCCTTCTCTGATTTGCTTGTTTTCTTTCCTCAAATTGTAATTTCTTTCGCAACCTCAGGATATAAAGCTCATGAACCTTGAAAAAAATACACAAAAGTTCAAATTGTCAAAAAGACATTACATATAATTCACATGAAAGTAACTAAATTTAACTCAGTCCACAGCACCAAATTCCCCAAAACCCAGAAGTAAGTTGATAGAAGCATATTATAATGAATCATGAACTAGCCCATCTCACTGGAATGCCAAATTCTGTCCCTTAATGAGTTAATTTTCTAAATGGAAAGAAAAACCTCCGTTTAAAATAAAAAAAATCACCCTTCTATCAAATAAAACTGAAAGAATCAACCATAAATGGAAATACCTGGTAGAGATAGATCAAAGACATGAAGTAAACAACAGGATGGCAGAAACTGAACGAAGACAAGATCCAAAGCAAAGTGAGCACAAGCCCAACATGATGTATGATCGACACCTCCGTTATATCCATCTCTTTTCCTAAACCCCAAAGCCAGTAACTATTCTAAAAAACAATAACAACTCCCCCTTCAACAAATATGCCTGTATCCGATAAGAACATTAACCAATTTGAATCACAAAAATCTCCCACCAAACCCCACAAAAATCTCAGAAATTTTCGTTTTCCAGGCTATAACTATCAATCAACGACTTCAAAAAAGATTATTTTCCACATAATCAATATTTCATCAAAATCTTTAATCCATCACTTTCAAAACTTTTATACAAGAAGACTAGCACAAAGAAGATCCATTAATAAAAAAATGAATATCTCCCCTTATCTTCGATAGAATCTAACAGAAATTTTGATGAATCCCGTAACCATGCCCTTCAATCATCAAACGAGAAACCCACAAAGCCCAAATCAAGACTTCCAAGAAACCGCCACAAATGTTTCGACACAGTAAAAACCCAGACTTCAATTTCTCCCCTCTTCTCAAAAACTCTATCGTTCATCAATCCGAATAAGAAGAAGAACCAGAACGATCCCAAAACCGGAATAAAAAGCCATAATTTTCAAATTCATTGACTACCCATCTGGAAGAAGCCTGAAACAATTCCAATTCTTTCCAATCGAAACCGAATTCCTGTAATAAATGCTTCTATCTCCAAAACTTCCCGACCCAGTCACCGGGTCCCCTCAAAGTAAAACCCCCACGTATCTGCAATCCTGTATTTATCATTATCATTAATTAATCAATCAATTTAAAAGTTAAACAAGAACATGAAAACCCATTAAAAACGGAAGAAAAACAGATAAAGTAATTAGGATTAAAGGATTCTGACCGTTCTTCAGCAAAGATTCAATAAATATTCCAAGGGTCTCCCAGAGATTAGAAAAGAAACCAGAGAGACAACATCAGAGACAGTGAGAGAGAGAGAGAGCGGAGTAAGCAAAGAGGTGCTCCTTCTTGGAAGTCTCCTTAAAGGACAGCAAGCGCCGCGGCGGTATGACGTGGAATATACGTGTCAAATGCGAGAGAAAAAGTGAATCTTTTCATGCAAACGCGGTGAGTTTTGGTGATCGTTTGATCTTATTCAGGAGTATGAAGTCTTTGGACTCTAACCGTTGGATGGGCATCTCAATTTACGTGATAACATTGTAACTGTCGGCAAGGTTAAGACAGTTGCATTTCAACTGAACGGGTTCTTGGTTTGAATTGGAAACTTTGACATTGAAAATTATGTCATGGAAAGGCCGCTTTTTGGGATACATGGGTAACATCGTGATTAATACCGTTCGATTGGAACCTTTTGTATTCAAGATATTTGACTTTTGTAAATTGAGATAAAAGATTCCAATACAGTACGATGGCTTTCATACCGGGCGCAATTTGGTAGGACAATTAAAAAGTGCATAAAGTAAGAATGACATTAGGGCTGACACATCAGTGCCAAAAAAGTGATATTCACTTTTAGGGGATGCTTTTCACTTTCTGGCATTGATGTGTCGGCCTGATGTCATTTTTTACTTTAGGCACTCTCTAGGTTGTCCTACCAAATCCAATGTGTTTTTCGTATGAGTTAAAAATCTTGAATATAATAACCCTAAGGTCCAATTTGGTTGCCATGAAAAACAGGTTTTCTTGTGATTCTTTTAGATTTTTTTTTTTTTTGGTTGAGAGAATCATTTGCAAACTGCTGAGAAATAGAAATCCGCAATTTTTTATTTTTTGATATGCCAAACCATTTTCTCGTCTGCTACAATATTTTTTTTCACATAACCCTTGTTAGAAAATCCCCCATTTCATATTAAAATTGTAACACAAGTTTTTCTTGTTTTCTTTTTGACAACCATTAGAAAAATGATAAAAAATTAAAGAGTCTTTCTTTTCTTTTACTCTCGTGTAATTTTTTTTTTTTTATCCTTTTCAATGCTTAAGCATTGCCTGGTTTCTTTGAAAACACACACACACACAAAAAAGAAAAGGAAGGGGAGTAAAAT
>JAOXJP010046315.1:0-16206 GCA_025762735.1 Platanus orientalis
TCATCATTATTTATATGTTATTGTATTTGTATATGGTTTGGTTTTTCTGCACTAGAAGTAATCATACTAGATGTTTGTTTATGAAATGTTCAATTGTGATATTTATAAATATATATGCTCGTAACAGTGTTTATTCATATATGGTGCACTTAAGATACCTAGAATTAAGTTTTTTTCAGTCAAACTTTTCATGAAAAACATTAGAAGATTTTTATGGATTTTTAAGAATTTTTTCAGATTTTTTTGGCTTTGAATTGAGTTCGGACCGAACGATACACCGATCCATCGATCCGATACGATCCGGATCGGGTTTTGGCATAGACGATCCATTCAGCGGATCCGAAATTTAAAACCATGGCTAAGGCAGCTTACTTGAGAGGTGCTAAGACCTACTTATGTATGAGTATTTTGTAAAAAACATTTGCATCGCATATTGCACTTTCCTTATGAGCTACACTTTACCTATTTCAACTATAGACTTATGTTGATTTGGCTTCTGGTACCTTTAGTATAATCTGATAATTGTTATAGCTAGTTTGATTCTTATATGTTACACATGTTCCAATTTGGTAAAGTCATACTCGTGCATATTCAATTTACTCCATGGGACATTATGTATGTTTTCTCATGGGCTTTATAGCTTATCCATATTTTTAACGTTTGAAATGACACTCCGTAGCATATACTCTTGTAGGTTCGGTCCCAAAGTTAGTTCATTGGGACAAGGGACCATCTCTTTTACTTGTTTTCTGTTCAGTTTTACTTTTCAGCACATTTATGTATGAGACAGGGATTATTCAAGACGGGATTTTATTTGGTTACTTAGTAGTTTCTATTTGAGGGGATGGATATCTTGTTGGCCAATTTGATGGCCTTTTTACAGTACTATTTAGATATTCATGGATATGTTTACTTGGATGGTTTGAGATTGGTAGTTTATTTGATATAAATGTTGGAGATTATTAGTTATATTCCGCATCATAGTTTAGAATGTGTATATTTATATTTCCGTTGCACTTTATGGATGGAAATTACCTTATGTTTATGTTTCCACTACGAATGTTGTTTGTCATTGAAAAATTTTAATTGGATAAAAATATATATATAAAAAATTATGTTACAACTTATGTAAGATAAGGACTCCTACAAGGAAAGAGTAATGTCACACTTCGAGATCCGCAACGTTACGCATATGTCTTTCCATATTTATACTTTGATTTCAGTGTGCAGGTTTCGGGGCATGACAACTAAACTTCTCTCTCCATGACTAAATTGATTCGACAATTGAACCGTTTTCCACAACCAATCCCTACTCGTGACTGAGCTGAGAATTTAATTTTCATATTATTCCATCGTTGTTCAATTTCCCATCACCACAAAACTAACAAAATCAATGGGAATGTGCACAACCCAAGATGTAGTTACCAAAACAAACCATCCCAACATTGGGGCAAGTTTCCATTATTGGCAAGGGTAATAATGAAGACGTCTTTCTGGATGAAAAACAACCAGAAAGTGTTGAAACTTTTGACGCTTGAGTTAGAAAAGGGAAAAAAGCCTAAATCAAAATATTTTGGCTTCTTGTTATGATTGTGGTTGCTCAGCTTATCTACACAAACCCATATGTTTCAGACAGGCACGTTGTGAACAAGTTAAAATCTAGTTTACTCTCCAAATTTCAACCACTGAGGACAAAAGTTAATTGCAGGGGGAGGGAGTGATATGCTCTCATAGAGATTAATTTGTGTCTTTCTTCTGTCAGATTTGGGATTTTAGATTTTACGTGAATTTTAGGTTGTCTTTTGTATTTTGGTAAGAGTTGGAGTCATCTATGATTTCCTCCTTATTTTAGATAGACTACCTATTAAAATATTATATAAAGCATTTTAAGGGGGAAGAAAAGAAAAGGAAACTACTTTTAAAGAGGTTTAATAATTCTGGAAGGGGTCTAAGGAGGTTGACTCCCTCAAAGAGATCACCCATTTCCATTTATTTTCTTCTTACTTTTTCTTCTTTTTTTTAATCTCTGAAACATCAGGGATGGTGATGGATTAATATTGTCCTACATCGGATTCCTTATGATTGTTGCTAGGACAGCTACATTTGGTAGCTACACATGGTTTTAAAAACTTAATGCGTAGCCCTTAAGGATACGTTTGATGTTTGAACCGAATAAACACAAGTGAATCTCTCACTGTGAGCCAACAGACTCATCCATGTTACATGTTTGCTCACTCGTATGAGCATTTAAAGAGAGAGGGAGACGGGTCATTAGGGAAAGAGAAGAGGGTAAAGAGGTTCTGTTGTACTCTTGTAAGAGAGAAAGGATGTGTGAGAGGAGTGGATTTTGGTAGGTTTTCAGCTATAGCACTCCAAAGGTGCAAGTGCAACACTGCAATGGTGCCCCTCAAAAAGTTTTGGGCACTAAGTTCTAGAAACATAACATTATATTTTTTAAAAAGGCTATTTGGTAATAGAAAATATACTAAAGTCTATAGTAGAAAACTTATATGATCAGGATATGAGCATATCTAGTGGCAGGGATCCAACTCATCTAAAAATACTAACCCGAATCTTATCCATATTTATATATAGACCCCTTGTCCATCAAATTCGTCAGATTTGGATTTGGAATGGGTCGGATCTTATATTTGACCCACTCTATTTCATGCCTGAATGCTTTACCTTTGAAATGTTCTCTCAAATATATTAAAAAACACTAGGTCAAGAGAATTGGAAACATATTTTTGCAACCTTAGTAGGCATACTTCAGGAAGGATCACTTATTTCTTTGATTCAGCTTCTATGCGATGATCATGAGTCATATATTTTCAATAGTGATTGATCATGGTGCTTGATATTTGGTTTTAATAGGTCCATAATTCATTAGATAGCTGATTCAGAATAAGAAACAACCCATATTTTGATTTGACGGGTATATACAAGGGTATTTTGGGAATTTGGGGTTTAATATTTTTGTATGGTATTATTTTTTTAATTTTGTCAATTTTAGGTTAATCTAGGTTAGTTTCTTGTCAATCATTTAAGGGTTTTTATTTATTTCCAAATAAAATAGGTTTTATTTATTTTAAAGAAGTGAAATATCTATTTCTACTGCTTTTCTTTAGGCCTTATTTTGGGAAGTCAAAACTTATCTGTTTGACTTAATTTTGGTGTCATTTGAAAGCTTATTTAGTTACCATTCCAACAAGCACAATGCAAACCCAAAGTGATTTGAGAAAGTCATGGCCAAAATAATGGCAAGGTATCAAAATATAACGGGATTTATGTGTTTCAAAGTTCTACTTTATTATGGTCAATGTAAGTCTTGAGTAAATATTAGGGTTTGTTTATAAATATGGAGAAGATGGAGTATTGTAATACAAACAAGAATGTTCTTAATGAATGGAAGTGTAATGTGTGAAGTTTGATTTGTTGGGTTAACATCAAGAATTCAACCCAAAATCTAACCTGGATACAACCCGAAGAAAAACCTGAATACAGAAATGTACCTATTTTAATGTTTTTATATACCAGATCAGATCCAAACTGTATCCGCATATGTAATAGGGTTTTGGGGGTACTTATATGTTTCGTTCTAGGGTTATGTGTGAGGAGAAAGAGAGGTTTTGAAATTGTAAATCGTCTTTTGACGTGTTTTCTTCCTGATAGTGAAAGTTTTCTCTGCGGCTTCGTGGTTTTTTCCTAAATTGGAGTTTTCCACATAAATCTTATGTTGTGCGTGATTTCTTTCTTCTTGTTGCTTGTTGATTTTATTGCATCCCGTTTCTTTTGCAAAGAAGAAGGTAAAACGATCTTAACAAGAAGTTAATTTGGTTGTAGGTTTCAAGTTTCCAACCTTATTAACTCATAGTTGATTCTGGGTAAGTGTTTTTTCTTCTCTTAAATCTTTCTTAATTCTTGGTCTTTCTTGATCTTCTTCTTCTTCTTAATCTTATCATTCTTTCTTCACCTTTCTCTTTTTTCTTAAATTATTTTCTATTTTCTTTCTTCTTAAATGTTTATAAAAATTCTGATTTATCTTTTCCTTGAAAATAACCCATAACCTTATTTTATTTCAGTAAATCAAACCCTATGTTTCAACCCACCACTCTTCCTAGTACTTCGGTCTTGGATTCCTTAAATCCCTAGGTTGTCCAACTTGGTAACAGAGCAAAGCTTAGAAGATGGTTTTAGAAATCAAGACTAGATTTGTTCTACCTTCTGCGAAGGCAATCAAATTTTGATTAGTGATTAGTATGAGGAGAACCAGATTTCCACAAGTTTAGTCGAGAATATCTTACACGATATTGTAAATCAATTATATTGTGGATATTATGAATATGGTTTGGTTTTTCAATTCAAATAGGGGAGCTACAATGATAGTACTAATTGCAAAACCATTTCTTGGGAAGATCACAAGAGTTAGGGGCTTGAAAAACAATGGATCGATGAAAGGAAGGCTACTTATGATGAGAAGACACATATCTTGCAAATTTTTATTTATGGTGTATGTTATCGACTTAAGTAAAACTGCAATAACCTACTCCAATTGTGCAGTCAACTTCAAAAGAAACTAAGCAAGAGGCTTCTTTGAATTTGGGTGTTGTTCCACAACAGGATGTTCAACCCCTGGAGAATCAAACAACACTTCAATCAATGGAAGATAAATTTCAAGTTAAATCAATTCTAGAAATTCCACATTATATCTATAAAGATACCTTTTTGCCTTCAAGGATTCATAAGTTTACTTTTAAGGAGAGAAAGTATATCTAAAAAAAAACAAAAGAATTATCAAAGTTTGATTGCATGGTTGCAATTGTTTTGTTGTTCTTGTAACATTACTGTGGGCATCGCGAAAAAGGTCCCATGACCCACTTCGGGGGTTTGGAGTCGCCACCAACTCGAGGTTTTACAGGCGGGGTTGGACGCCTGCCTCCTTTCCAGGGGAAGGGAGGTGTGCGGGCTTTTTAGGGCCCGGGGCTAGACACTCGATCCTAGGGTTAACTCTCGTGACTTGGTCTGGTTTACAGGGATTTAGGTAAGCTGTTTTGTTACGATTGGGGAAGGTGTTAGGCACCCCAATCACCCACCTTTTTAGGGTGGTTTCTCTGACCTAACCATGTGTTTTATTTTCATTAAGCAGTGAATAAAAAAGAAGGGATTTTTAGAGGTTTTTGGTTTGTACGCCTGATCTCCAAGTCATACGCCTAATCTCAGGTACGCTTGATCTCTCACAGAGTGGGATTTCAAGCGTATAGACCAAAATGGGTCCTACTTGACCCCTACTATTAATTCCAGATGTTGAATGCTTATACAGAGGCCATATCATTAAAAAAATTGGGAGATTTGGAGTTGTTAAGGGTGTTTAGGCACTGAGGGATATCACTTAAAGCCTTCTGCTTGGGTACGCCTGAAATAATCAGGGTACCCTTGAACTCTTGGTACGCCTGATCTCCCATAGAATGGGAATTCAAGCGTACTACCT
The DNA here is from genome assembly GCA_025762735.1 of Platanus orientalis. Classification (NCBI taxonomy): domain Eukaryota; kingdom Viridiplantae; phylum Streptophyta; class Magnoliopsida; order Proteales; family Platanaceae; genus Platanus; species Platanus orientalis. The sequence continues at coordinate 5,489 of JAOXJP010046315.1, forward strand.
TAATTGGATTTTTCCTGGGTTTTGCTGATTTATCAGAGGGTTGGGACTGTTTATTGGGTATTTTTTAGGGGTTATGGGACTGTCTAGGGATTGATGTAAGGTAAGGATTAGTTTTGAAGTCTTTCTGTTTTGGTACACCTGAAAGTCAAGGAATGCCTGAAAGTCAGGGTACGCCTAAATTCTATATACACTTGATCTCTTACAGAGGTGGAGATTAAGCGTATTGACTCTATCGAGTCCTTTTTGGGTCTTGCTGATGTGTTAGAGACTTAGGATTGTTGGAAGAATAGGTTTAAGGGTCTAGGGATCATTTATGGGTCACTGAGGTTTTAGGGACAATTTAGGAATTTTCTGTTTTGGTACACCTGAAAACCAGGGTACGCCTGAAAGTCTGGTATGCTTGATCTCTCACAGGCATACTATTCATTTCCTCAGAAAAACAATGACTATTTTCTGGGATTTTGGGCAGCATTCCGGGGTCCACTGACCCTAGGCTTTTTGGGGGAGGTGAGTGACATCCTCAGGAAGGTCCATAAAATTTTCTAGCCTCTGGGGGAAGGGTGGGACTCACCTTTGGAATTTCCCAAAGTGAAAAATATTGTGCACTCAACCCAGATTTTTCAAAAAACTCAGGGTTGTAGGACCCATATTTTGAAATCCCCAAATTAGACAGGTTTCAAATTTTACAGAGGGTCTGAGGGATCAGTTGAGAGCTCCCATTTAAAATTTTAGACCAAGATTCATTAAGCACAGGGAATTATAGCTTAAGCAAGATGAGTTACTACTACAGTTTAGAATTCAGACAGCATGTTATACATCAGATTAAAAAATACATCAAAAATAGCTAGAATTAGAAAATGAGCTTAAAAAAATTCATTACATAGCTATGACTACTAACTAAATAGTAGATTAAAATATTCAACTGAAATCCTTTTTTAGATAGGATAAAAAAACGTGCATGAGGGTTGATTCTGTAAAATAGTGCTTGAGCACAATGTTTTGAGGGGTGAAGTGGGGTCCATTCTTGGAACCTTTCCCCACATTCTGAGGTCCATCTTGGACATGAGGGTAGGCATAGGGATTAGTGACATTCCTTGTGAGTCACTGACCCCCCTTGAATATAAAAAACAAAAAAACAAAAAAAAAGTATCTATTTTATCAGATAACATTAAAAAACAAAAAACAAAAAAATGGGGGAGACAATTTATCAGATAACATTAAAACAAAAAAACAAAAAAATGGGGGAGACAATTGTCTCCCCCATGTCTCACTCAATAAATTGGAGAGGGTGGGTACATTTCAGCATGATGGGGGGATCTTTAAGACATAAAAGAGGGGGCAGAGGGGGCCTACCTGGTCATGGGTTGGCTCCTTCTTCTTCTTTCTTTCCTTTTCTTTCTCTTCTTCTTTCTCTTCTTCTTTCTCTACTCTTTCTCTCTTTCCTTTCTTTCTTTTCTTTTCTCTCTTCCCTTTTTTTCTTTTAGGTTTCTTGGCTTGGTCCTCTTAACCACGACCTGAGTGGGGTTTATATAGCAATGGGCTGAGGGAGGTAGGCTGGGGTGGATAAGGATGGAAGGGGTGAGGTGGTTAGAAGAGAGGGGGGTTAGAAAAGGAGTGGTGGGGAGAGGGGTGAGGTGTGAGGAGAGGTGGGCTTCTAGAATGGTGGCTGGGAGGTGGCTACTTTTTGGTGAGGAGGTGGGAAACATGTGGGGAAGAGGGAGGGTTAGGTGACAGCTTCTAGAGGGTTTCATGGAGGTGGAGAGGGGTGTGTAGATGAGGGTGAATGTGGTGAGCCCTCATGCCACATGTCATGTAGGGAGTAGGTGTGAGGGAAGGTGTGCGGCCCATGGGGAGGGGTGTAGGTCTGAAGGGGGTAGTCCTTAGATGTCCACCCTCTATTTGGAATATTCCAAATGGAGGGTAGAGGGTTTAAGATAAAGTCTAGGAGCATTTTAGGTATAAATTAAGATATTTTGTCCGGATTTTGCCCCTTTACTATTGGGTCTACTTTTTGAGTCTTACGGCTCCCGACTTTTCAAGATTTATAGGTTTTTTGCACCTCTTAGACATTCCGGTCGCAACGGAATTAATGGAATCAGAATCTGATATGGGCAAGTGGGTGAAAATTGGCTCCGAATGTACCTATTTTGGCTTGTACCAATGAAAGAAGGGTAAAAAGGTAAAATTGATTTTTGAATTCTTCATATGAAAGATAGCCCTTAAAATTTGTGAGCCATAAGCTTTGACCGAGTATGAATCAGATACCTGAGCTGAAAGTTATGCTCCAAACCTTGAATTATCCCGGACAAACACCGCTTGATCCTGTGACTGGTTTTTTTTTGTTTGAATGGGGTGTGATTGTGATCATAGTTGTTTAGGTCTTGGATTTGTGATGCTCTAGGGTCTGACAGTCAAATAATTTGACCCTTGGTGAATTATTAGGAGATTTCCGAAGGGGGGTTATCTAATTGAGAAATATGCCTTGAGTTGGCAAAGAATTAACTCAATGAGTGATGATGGGTTTGAGGAAGGGTTTCTCCATTAGGGAATTTATCGAAGATCTCAAAAAAACAAAGAAAATGAGCCTAACCTTGATGGATTTGGACTTTCGGAGAGTTCCCGGGGGCTCACCGAGTATCCATAGCTAATACAAGTGCATTTGCTATACTTTGGAGACAGATTGGGGCAATTAAGGGGAATTATATTCTCTGGGGTTTTTCTTGAAAATATTTAGGGTTTATGAGGGTATGGCCACTGACTAGCTGAGTTTCTGATTTGTATCAAGCCTTCAGGGTTTTTACAAAGGTTCGATTTTGGGGGAAAATGATGTATTTTAAGGGTATGGGAGCAAAATGGTAATTTTCTTACCCTTTTGTACCCCAATATAGGAATGTTGATGAGAGTTGGAGAATCTTGAAAAAAATTAGCTTCATAGCCTGTGGTTTGAGTTTTTTAGAGGTGTAGGGGTAAAACGGTCATTTGTCAGTTTTTTAGGCTTTTGATGCTGGAGGCCTTGAGAAAGTTGCTAAGACCTAAATGCTTTCATTGTAGAGAGTATTTTGGGAATTGTGGAAAAAATAGGTTTAAGTAGAGTTTGATTAGGTCTGATTTAGGCTTCTGGGGTGTAGGAGTAGAATGGTAATTTGCCAGCCTATTGATGCTTCAATGTGGGAGGCTTATGGAGGTTGAAAAATTTAAGGTGTCTCTATTGATGTAGAGAAGTTGAGAAGTGGGGTTTGATTGGGTTTGATTTAGGCTTCTAGGGGTGTAGGAGTAGAATGGTAATTTGTCAGCCTTTCGATGCTTCATTGTGGGAAGGCTTATGAAGGTTGGTAAATTCAAGGTGTCTTTGTTAATGTAGAGAAGTTGAAAAGTGGAGTTTGATTGGGTCTTATTTGGGCTTCTAGAGGTATAGGGGTAGAATGGTAATTTGTCAGCATTTAGATGCTTCAATGTGAGAAGGCTTATGAAAGTTGGTAAATTTTGTTGATGTAGAGAAGTTGAAAAGTGGAGTTTGATTGGTTTTGATTTGGGCTTCTAGAAGCGTTGGGGTAGAATGGTAATTTGCCAGCCTTTCGATGCTTCAATGTGGGAAGGCTTATGAAGGTTGGTAAATTCAATGTGTCTTTGTTGATGTAGAGAAGTTGAAAAGTGGAGTTTGATTGGTTCGGATTTTGGCTTATGGGGGTATAGGGGTAGAATGGTAATTTGTCAGCCTTTCAATGCTTTAATGGGAAGGCTTATAAAGGTTGGCAAATTCAAGATGCTGATGATTTAGAGTACTTTCACTGCATTTGCAACCAGAATGTCTATTGAGAATGCCTATCTATTCAAAGTTCAGGGGTGTCTAGACTTAAGTCTTATCCCATGCTATAATGAAACCATCTGACTCTCTTTATAGATTCGAGTCAAAATTTGGGTGTTGACAATTACAAAACTCGATGATGAGTTTTTTAAACTAGGGGAGATTGATGTAAAACAAGAAACATCCTATGTTCAGGTTTGGTGGGTTTACAGAAGGGTATTTTGGAAATTTTGGGTTTAATATTTTGTATGGCATTATTGATGCGGACAACACTAGTAGACTTATGTATGTACCCCCACATAAGAAGGCTAGATTTAAATTTCAATGTTATGTGGAGTTAATTAGGATTTTGTAAGGGTGGGGTTAATTTTATGATAAAGCCTTTTGGCCAAGGGTAGGATAGGTTTATTTTTAGTTCAAGGTGTTTGTTGTAATTTAGGAAAATTATGGGCAGTTTTTTTAATTTTAGTGGGCTTCCATGGGACCCACAAGAGGCTTAGGCGTCACCCTTTTCCACTATAGTTGGAGGCCCTAAAGTCAATGCAATGGGGCCCACTTTAGTGCTGAACGACAGCCCCTATTTTCCTTAAAGTTTAGTAGTTTAAAAATATAGGAAATTCATGTTTTTATCATGTATTAGATTTGAGTATTACTTAGGCAGCTAGTTAGGTGTTTTTAGTAGTTTCTAATTTAGGAAACTTTATTACTTGGTAAGATTGTAAGCCTATTTAATAGGCAACCCCCTCCCCTAATGAGTTCAATGAAATTAATAAAAAAATTGTCTTTGAATTTGGGTGTGTTCCCAAGGTGTGGCCGTGGGCCCTCTTCCTCTTTTCTCTCTAGGGTGATGCCAACTTAGCTCCCCTCTTTCTTATCTTTTCTCCTTCTTAGGTGCAGCTGCAAGCTCCCTAGTTTTCCTCCCTCTATCTTCTTCTTCCTTAATCCTTCTCATCTCCTACTTCTTTTAATCTCTTCCTCTTTAATCCCAAATACTGTACTGCAATCATTAGCATCCATTAACAGTGGCTGAAGTGCAAAAATCTGCAGAATAAGGAGTCTCATGACTGAATATTCTGACCCAATTGATAAGCCAAGTTGTAGACAGCTAATGAAGGCTTTGGGGACTATCCTACATCAGTTATTTTTTAATTTTGTCAATTTTAGGTTAATCTAGGTTAGTTTCTTGTTAATCAAATTAAGGATTCTATTTATTTTCAAATAGAATAGGTTTTATTTATTTTAAAGTAAGTGAAAGATCTATTTCCATCACTTTTCTTTAGACCTGATTTTGGGAAGTCAAAGCTTACACATTTGGCTTGATTTTGGTGTCATTTGAAAGGTTATTCAATTACCTCTCCTATGAGCCCAGGATCTTGCAAATCCAAAGTGATTTGGGAAATTATGACCAAAATAATGGCAAGGTATTAAAATATGACAAGATTGGTGTTTATCAAAATCCTACTTTTATTAGGAGTTTCTTTAGGTAATTTTTTATAGTCAATGTTAATCTTGAGTTAGTATTAGAGTTTGTTTATAACTATGGAGGAGATAGAGTGGTGTAATACAAAGAAGAATGTTATGAATGAATAGAAGCTTATTTGGTTGAAGGTTTCAATCTTATGAAATCCTAGGTGCTCCTAGGTAAGTTCTCTCTTATCTTGAATTTTTGTTAATTCTCGTTCTTTCTTGATCATCTTCTTCTTCTTAATCTTGTCATTTTTTTCTTCACCATTCTCTTCTTTCTTAAATTCTTTTCTGTTAATTTTCTTTTTATATATTTACAAAAATTCTGATTTCTTGATTTTTTGATTTCTTAATCTTTTCCTTGAAAATATAACCCTAATTTATTTTAGTAAATCAAACCCTACCTTTCAACCCACCACTATTCCTAGTAGTTCAGTCTTGGATTCCTTAAATTCCTACACTGACCTACATCAATAGTACTTCATCCACCCCACTTAATTCTATGGTTAATATCCTCCTCAGTTACTCCTTTTATAAATGGTTGAACCAAGAAAATGGAATGCTCATTCTAGGGATCTCTTGGCCATCAATCTCAATTACTCCCCGATTTCTACTCCTATTTTTAGTAAATAGCATCCACTTATTCTGTCATAGTCCAGCTTATCTTAAAACCTTTCTATAAAGTTCCAATTGTAGAAAATCTTAAATCAGCATGCCTTCCCCTTCCTCAATTGGTCCCTCTATTATATCATTCAAAAATATTCATATCCATATAAGCCAAAGACATAAAAATTTCATATGAAATGTGATCATGACTTGGAAAAATCATTACTAACTTGAGTCAATACTAAATCATATTGCATTTAACGTCACCAAGTTGCATACGAAAATGTTCTTTAATCATTAGCTACTATCAAGCAAAACAGAGTGACGCAACAAATATGGTGAGGACAACTCTGGTTTCAGTTGTACCAACATGGCTGAGTCGGTAGGGACTCATATCGGTTTCAATGCTGGCCAGGTCATTGTCAGATAAAGTGAGGTTTAGAAGAGTTACATGATATGACTAGGGAGACAATTCATTGGTAAGACCTTGTTTGCATAATAGCTTGAACAATGATAGGTACGTTGCCTACAACAAACACATAACTGGCAGTTATAACTTTTAGATGGTAAAAAGAATAAACATGAATTAAAACATACCCATTCAACTAAGCTCCACTCGTTGCGTGGCCTATGTATATTGAGAGGCTCCCGACCACTAATGATTTCTAGAAGCACCACACCAAAACTAAAGACATCACTTTTTGCAGATAAATGCTGTGTCGAATAGTACCTATAACAATCCAAGATACATCAGAACATGGTTTAAAACTTCATATTTCAGTGGCATTTCAACAAAACCAAGCATTTGATGGCAAGGCGAAAAAATATAAAATTATGTTCTAACGAAAGTAATTTTAAAAAACTTCTAAGGTTTTTAACAAATGATTCAATGATTGCAAGAATCATAAAGAGAATTATACAAACAGTCACAATTTGTGTTAGTGATTGTAAATGGAAAAGAACTGAACACTTCCATTTTGGTTAGTTTAAAAGGAAAAATAATCAGGTTTGGACACAAAACAATTCAAACTTACTCTGGATCCAAGTATCCAGCCGTCCCTCTTACTTCCAAAGAAGCTCCACTATCACCTTCTTGAGGGGCATATTTTGAAAAACCAAAGTCTGCTACCTTGGCACACATGCTATGATCCAGAAGAATGTTGCTCGATTTTACATCTCTGTGTATAACACAGCGCCCAGCAAATGTGTGCAGATACAGTAGACCTGAATATAATCAGAAAATAAAGTTTGGATATTGAATGTCTGTCTTTGATATACTAATCACTGGTCAAAACTCAAAAACTGGTTTCTTGATTTCAGAGTTGACTTGGACAGAATCACCAAATAACTTGGTATTTTTGATACAGCCAAGGAGAAGATTGAGCCTAGCAAATTTTAATGAGTCACTGTTTAGACTCTGTACACAGATGGCTACACTGAGTTCACTTGGCTGAATTCGGGACCACTTGGCTACTTTCAGGACAATGATTAGTGCAATGAACTTGAGTTTAAGGAATATTCATTAGTATAAATATGAAATATGCACTTCAGGCAGGGAATAAGTTCTATCCATATGTGTGTTTTCTCTGGTCATATAAAATGGGCTTTTTTAACTTTTGCTTTTCCAGTTAGTTTTAAAATTGCAATCCTTTCCAAGAGCAGGACATTTTGATTCTTCACAGAATCATATATACTAGGCCCATCAAAAAGTACTATTCTTAACCTATTTGAGTAGTCTTCATTTACTTATGAAGGAGCCAATGAGAAAGTGGAAATAATATGAAGCTCTAGTCCAGCATGTGCCACACACATGCATCAAATGTGCAGGGGGAGGATCTATCATTGAATGGTTCACACATAAATATCTTGGCCAATAGTCAACTGGATTAACTGATTCTAGTTATTCATTCCTAGGTGGGACCCATACATTTCTTGGTCCATGTCCTTAGGCACAGGTCAGTCTGATTTCTACTATCCCTCTGTCCTGACCTAAGAATTTCTCAAATTCAAAAGATGGCACAAACTAAAACCCAGTTTCCCAGTTTCAGGAAGTAGATTATTGACTTTCCCAATACTATGTTAGAGAACCCATTGACAGTACCAACCTTGACACTTACCAAGAAAATTTTAGAAAGGATTAATAGTCATGTGAGAAACAGATATTGATGATAATGTTGTTATTTAGTTTTTTCTCTGCATTTTTTCTGTACTTTCCTGATAAATGAGAATAAAATAAATCAATGAGAGGTAGAATGCTCATATTACTTGCCTTGAGCAGCACCAAGTGCAATGGATAGTCTGGTTGCCCAGTCTAGAGTTCTTCTTTTTGCTGCTTCCCCTGTGAAAGAAAAATGTTAATAACAAAAATAGAATAAGAAAAAAAAAATATATATATTGACAGTTAAAGATGTACCATAGAGGCGATCTTGTAGAGAGCCATTGGACATAAAGGGATATACAAGAATTTGTTGGTCACTTTCACAACAGTAGCCAAGAAGGGGAACCAAATTCTCATGCTGAATAGCTGAGAGAAGATTTAGCTGCAATAAAAGTTAATAGAATGGATGTTATACACTTATGAACAGGTTAAGTATTATATACCTGCATGCTCGGTTATAAGTTTCAATCCATCTGGATTACAGTCTCTGTCCAACTAACCTTTTTTTCATTTTATTACTTTACTTCCTAGTTATACATATAACCATGATAGGAAAGATATTAATATAAAAATTAGAACCTGTTCGATATCTTGATAAGAACATAATCAACTAAACAACTGAAAGCAGTTTTCAAAAACTAGGAATTTTTTTATTAAACATGTGGATTGTTTTAAGTTTTTGGAATGGAGCATCTGATTGGTAGCATATGGGGAACCTGTAATAATTCAAGAGTAGGGTATTAAACAGATAATTGATTCCCCCTAATTCATGCAAACATTCAGGAACTTTTTAGACTGAAACATCAAGCTGGTTTGTGCAAATACAGAAACTTATACCTCATTCTCAAATTCACGGGTTCCCTGAGTTGAGGTCGCCGATCGAACCTTCACAGCCACTTCCTGACCATCAGGTAGAGTACCACGGTAAACAGATCCAAATCCTCCTTCACCTATCAAGGTTTTGTACTTGCAGGTGGCAGTTTCAATACAGTCCAGGGTATAAGATTGTAAATATATTGATGTCAAATTAAGAACATCCATGCTGGGTAGAGAAAAAATTGCATCTGCATTTGACAAGTTAATTTGGTTGAGAAAATATGTACAAACAAATAAGAGCAAGCAGTACACTAGCACTCTCTAGCACATGGACGTATACTCATGAAAGCACATACCATTAGCTCACACACATAGACTACATGTACTTCCAGAATGTATAAACGTTCCCTTGAACTTAGAAACTATGTTATTACAGCCAAAACTATGTTATTACAGCCAATTAGTGAAGAACACAGAGTTGACAATGAACCATGGACTTATAACAATAAAAATGAATTTTAGCGGAGGAGGGAGGGTGAAACTGATAATAGAATCACTCAATTGACCAATTAAGTTATCATATGTAGGAACTTGTTTCTGTATGGTAGTCACTAATATGGAAGTGTTTGATATGAACAGAGATGGTCCCCGCAAACGAGATCTTCAAAGATAAATAATCCCAAGTGTAGCTGTCCATTTTGCAGAGTCTGTTCTCAGCCATAAGCCACTACACACACATCCATACACACCCAATCATTCTCTGTTGCATATACTTGCACAGTAATATATAGACAACAAATGACCAAAGAGTGTTTCAGGGAGAAAAAAAAAACTGAATCCAGTGCAATCATCCACAAATTGAACATAGTATCAAACAAAAGAAGTTAAACAAGTGATTAAAGTGACAACAATCTCTGGAAACAGACCTTTACCCACATGACAATCTAAATAACACGTGGACAGATCAACATATGCAGCAGACTGAAAACCATAAGCCAAGTCAATGACTCAACTAGGGTTTGAAGTGACTGCAACAACTGGACAGACATTTTTCCTAATGCCTACAATTTTATTTACAAGGTCTGATGGAAAGGAAATGTAAAATTCTGTTTCATAGATCCACTCTCAACTGTGTTACTTTTGGATTTTGCAATTCACATCTGTCCCCTTATCTCTTTTATTGATGTCACACTGTGCAAGATGATACCCACCCCCAAAGAATACAATGTATTAGATCTTTATTGAAGTACAAGATCCATCATGCTCTCACCATTATTAATATTTATACCTAGTCTACAAACACTAATAGAATTACTAATTGCAAACAAGGGAACCATGGTCCTTGTATAAACTCACTTTGCAACATTAACCAGCAAAATATACCTAAATGTGTGAGTTATAACATTGGAGTTGCAAGCCTTATGTACTGAAGTGTTCCTATTTTGTAAGGCTCTAGGTTATAACCATATGGTCAAGACCTAACCCTAAAACTATTAACCCACAATAATAGAATCATAACTTGATCCTGAATTCCAAATGCATCTAAATTTTCTAATATCCTATATATTCTGAAGATCCCCAGATGGAGGAAAGATTATTAACTCACTCTCAGTCATTGGATATTCTCTTCTATGCAATACTCCCCAAGCCATCAATCTTCGTTTGTAAAAGCACACAAAGATGACTCCTATGGCAATTGTAAATAAGACAGATCCACCCGCAACACTACCAATGAAAATTCGTTGAGGTGAACTTGAGGAGACTTCAGAATTACAGAGTTCAGAACTGAAACATAGAAATTAAAAATCAGAGCATTTATAATATATATATATATATATATATATATATATATATATATATATATATATA
>JAOXJP010046326.1:0-16206 GCA_025762735.1 Platanus orientalis
CTCCCCCTCCCCCTCCCCCTCCCTCTCTCAAACCCCCACCCCTTCTTCCTCTCCGATGCCGGCGGCAACCCTTCCTCTTCTTCTCTCTCTCTCCCTCTCTCTTGCACCCCGTCCTCTCTCTCTCCCTCTTTTTTTTTTTTGTCCGATGACCCATTCAGCCCCACAGGCCCAAATGGGGTCCCTCTATTCGGACCTGAACAGGTCCCCAAAATAAAAAAATAAAAAGAAGAGAGGGAGAGGGAGAGGGTGGGAGAGAGAGAAAGAGGAAAAGGGGGAGAGGGGTGCGGGAGAAGGAATGGAGGGGGTTGCCGCCGGAGGGGGTGTCGCAGCTATCGGCATCGGAGAGGAAGAAAGGGTGGGGGTTTGAGAGAGAGGGAGTGGGAGGGGTATAAAAGGAAAAAAGAGAGGGGGAGGGGGACTTAGAAATTTGATCGGTGCCAGTAGAAGCTCCCTTTTGTAATGACCTAGCCGGGGGGGTTATTTATAACCTCACGGCTGGTTTTTCCAAGGAATGCAATATTTGAATAAAAAAAAGTCTCACATTTTTTGCTTCTTCCTCTTACTTGCTTGCAGCTGAAGAACCCTGAAATGGGTCTAGGTTTCCACCTAGTTTAACGCTAGTGGTGGAGCCTAGTCCCTCCCCTTGAATTAAAGGTTCTTCTCCTCTATCTTTTTTTCTTTTCTTTTATGTTTTGTTGAAGTTTTATGATTGCCGAAGAAGTGGATGTTCATAAAGGATCAACCCCATCACTTGGATATCGAGGTCTTAATTTATTTCATCTCTTGACATTCACAAGGCTGGAACAACCACCCCATATCAAACCTCATGCTCTAAAGTCTGTTTTGGAGAGGTTTATGGAAGAGTAAATAAAAGCCAAGCGTGAATACTATAACAGGGTACTTGATCGAGATTGACTCCTACTCCCTATCAACACCAACTTCTAAACTTTGGTTTTTTTTAAGGTGATATAAACCCCTAGGTGACACTACATCAAGGGGTAATCATTCCCCAGTTGCTTCCAAAGATCTCCAGCACTCAGTTTCCTATGCTCCAGGTGTTAAACTCAGAAGAAAAGTGATTACACGAGATCACTCATCAGTCCTTCATATAAGGGACTTTGGTCTTGATCTTTCCCAAGGGTCTTAGGAACCCTTGGACGATTCTTTGAGTGGTGGGACCCATCCCTAAAACTCAAGTCTAATCGAGATAAATTCAAAGTTCTACTTATCAGGCGTGATTCTACTGAAAAATAGGGACTCCACAAGATCCACTTTATCTCTCTCACGCATTGGAGTTTGTTGAAGATGCTTCACTAGGGTTTTAATAACCCCTATACGATCCTCAAGGAATTGGTTTCATCCATAAGGCGTTATTCAATCCCAAGACTTGATATGTATATTAGCCTTGAGGAACAGAGGATTGGAGAAGATAAAGGAGAGAGAGAGAAGAAAGGGAGAGGTGAGAAGGGAGGAAACGTATGTCGTATGAGAGTTAGGTTTCTTCATACAACTTCTCTTTATTATAATATGCTATATATTGTAGACAAATACATTGGTGTATGAGTCCATACTACACCTGACCAAAATACCCTCATTGTATTTATATATATGCTTCCACACATGAACACACACTACTCTAACACTCCCCCTCAAGCTGGAGAATATATATCGCACATTCCCAGCTTGCAAATTAGACGCAGGAATTGTGGGGTACTAAGACCCTTGGTAAAAATATCGGCTAGTTGATTGTGAGTTGGAACAAAAGGTGTGCATATGTGTTCTTTCTTGAGATGGTCCTTGATGAAGTACCTGTCAACTTTCACATGTTTGGTATGGCCGTGTTGTACATTACTGATTGCAGCTTTAATATCACAATAAATTCTCACTGGTCCTGTGGTGTGCCAACCCACTTTAGAGAGTAACATTTTTAGCCAGAGGGATTCACAAATACCATGGGCTATAGATCTGAATTCGGCTTCTACAGTGGACCTAGCAATAACCGATTGTTTCTTACTCCTCCAAGTTACTAGATTTCCCCGAACAAACAAGAAATAGCCAGAGGTAGATCTTCGGTCTATCAGGGAGCCAGCCCAATCGGCATTGGTATATACCTCGATATGCTTTTGATAAATGATTTCTTTGCCCGGACATCCCTTCAAGTATTTGAGAATTCGATATGCTGCCTCTATATGGTCTTAAGTAGGTGCATGCATGAATTGGCTGATGACACTAACAACATATGTGATGTCTGGACAAGCGAGGGACAGATATATAAGATGCCCCACTAGCCTTTGAAACCATCTTGCATCAATCAACCTATCACTATCATTTTTCTTCATCCTGTGATTGACCTCAATAGGAGTAGCATACGGTTTACACCCTTCCATACTAGACTCTTTCAAGAGGTTTAGTTTATACTTTCGTTAAGATAAAAAAATGTCTTTGCCTGATGTGGCATCTTCAATCCCAAGAGAGTACCTCAAAAAACCAAGATCCTTGATTTCAAACTCTTTGGCAAGATTACCCTTAAGGTGTTTTATTTCATCATCATTCCCGGTTACCACAATATCATCTGCATACACAATTAAAGTCATCATCTTGGGCCCATGTCTCTTTACAAACAGAGTATGATCAACTTGTGCTTGTCTGTATCCATATTGGATCATAACAGCTCGGAACCTTTCAAACCATGCACGAGGTGAATGTTTCAACTCATACAGTGCCTTTTTTAGTTTACATACTTTCCCTTCTACCTGTGGCATACGAAATCCAGGTGGTGTGGCCATATACACCTCTTCTAAATTTCCACGCAAAAATGCATTTTTCGCATCAAATTGTAGAAGGGGCCAACTTCGGTTTGCAACAAGAGAGATGAGAACCCTGATTGAGTTCATTTTTGCTACAGGAGCAAAAGTCTCCTTATAATCAATTTCAAACGTCTGAGTACCCTTTGGCAACTAATCTTGTTTTGTATCTCTCCACAGATTCATCTGATCTGTACTTAATAGTATACACCCACTTACAGCCAACTAATTTCTTCTCTCTAAGAAGCTCAACCAAGTCCGACGTATTATTTTTTTCCAATGCCATCATCTCCTCAGTCATTGTAGTCTTCCATTTTGCTTCCTTTAATGCATCAGATACACTGCGAGGAATAACAATAGCAGAGAAGGCCACATGGAAAGCACGAAATGTTGGAGATAAGGACTTGTAAGACAAGGGGTGTGTGCTAGACCTCACACCCTTCTTATGGGCTATAAGTTGGTTAAGATCATCAGAACATTGAGAAGGAGAAAGTGAAGATGGGCAAACATTACCAGAATTAGAACTAGGTGTTGAAGTCAACTCTTGGAGAGGATTATGAGAAGGTAAGTCTTGTGTACCTCCCTCTTCCTGCCCTCCATTCTTTTTTCTCCTCGTGTACACTTCTAGTTCTACTATCCGCTCATTTCCGGTACTCCCTTGTCCATCATAATAGTATGAGGGGACCGGAATGGGAACATGTAAGGGCAGCTCTTCTTCATCATTACCAGATACGCACTTCTCCTGAAGAGATGCCCCTTGGAAGTAAAGAAGGGAACAAATTAAAAAAAGGTGACATCATGGGAGACAAAAAACCAACGAGAGAGTGGATGAAAGCATGTGTGCCCCTTTTGATTTACCCTATAACCGAGGAATAAACACTTAAGTGCCTTCGGATCCAATTTGGTACGATCGGATTTAGGAACATCGACATAACACACACAACCAAAGGTTTTGGGTGGTAAGGAAAACAAGGGTGAACCAGGCACAAGAAGGTCCAGGGGACATTTATGAGAAAGAACACGAGTAGGCATCTGATTCATGAGTTAAACAACAGTAAGAATTACCTCAGACCAAAATGTCTTAGGCACAGTTATGGTGAACACAATGGCCTGAACAATTTCTAATAAATGGCGATTCTTCCTTTCAGCAACCCCGTTCTATTTAGGAGTGCCTTGGCAGGTGATCTAGTGAACAATGCCAGATGCATCAATAAATGAAGTAAAATCCCAAGAAATGTACTCCCCACAATTATTAGATCGTAGAATTTTAATGGGTGCATTGAATTGGGTGGAGACTATGGAGTGAAAGGATTTAAACGCTGCAAACACATCACTCTTATGTTTTAACAAGTAAACCCAGGTAGTCCGAGAATATTCATCCACAAATGTTACAAAATATCTAAAACTAAAGAGAGAAGTAGTAGGGGATGGACCCCAGATATCAGAATGCATAAGTTGGAATGGAACACAACTGTTGTTTTTATTATTGAGTGGATGAACTGATATACAATGTTTAGTCAATTGGCAAGGTTCACATAAAAAATTAAAATTGGAAATGGACAAGTGAAAAAACATTTTTTGTAGGAAAAAAAAAGATAAATGACTCAAGCAACGATGCCACGCGAGTAACTCTTTTGTTCTGAAGGAAACGTCCTTCTTTATTGCAGACGAAGCAACTAATAGTTGTGAATCCAAGAGATATAGACCACCCTTCTCATACCCCAAACCAATCGTCTTCCTCGTCACCATGTCCTGAAACATAAAATGAGATGGAAAGAAAATAACACAACAGTTAAGGCTTTTGATAATATGACTAATGGACAAAAGATTTTAAGTAAAGTTTGGAACATGCAAGACAAATGATAGATTTAAACTAGGAGTGACCGAAATGGTCCCTTGACCAGCAATAGAGGAAAGGGATCCATCGGCTCTACGGACCTTATCTCTGCCTGAACAAATGTAATAAGAGGTCAAGAGGGAAGACATACCAGTCATGTGGTGAGATGCTCCTGAATGTATAATCCAAGAGTAAGAAGGACTGGAAGTAGAGGCAAACAATGTTGAGGCAGATGTACCTGAATAGGCCAATGACGAAAAGAGGCCAATAGAAGAATGATCAAGTTGAGAAGCGAATGGACGAAGTGCCCCAATTTCATCGTTGGAGAGACTACTCTCTGTTGAACCAGATGACATAGAGGGAGCGGAATTGGGTACCATATCTGTATTGGTAGAAGAAGCTGAGTTGGCAGTCATACAGTTACCTCCAAACTGGCCACCACCCCGGCCATTACCTGAGCCTCCCCGTTGGAATCTGCGAGTGGACAAATCATTTGGGCACCCATGAAGTTTCCAACACTGTTCCTTGGTGTATTTATACCAACCACAGTGCTTACACTTGAGCTATCCTTGTCATCAATTGAGGACATTAGTCGTCCACCATGACTACATGAGTTTCCACCTCGGCCTCCTTTGATGGTGGTGGAAGTAAGTGCAGATTTCTCAAATTGAGGAGGTATGTTTGTCACTTCCTGACGCCACTCGTCTCTATGAACATGAGCATGTATTTCATTCAGCGAGAGTAAAGGATCTTTGGCAAGAATAAGGCCCTTCCCGAATTTGTTCGAACTCAGAGTTGAGACCAGCCAAAAACTCAAGATCTATATATTTTCTACATGCTTCTGGTACTCAATAGTGTCCTTTATAAATGTCGGACTATAGGTGGTATAGTGTTCTAGTTCGTCCTATAGCTTTCGCAAGGAAGCAAAATAAAGAGCAAGGGGTTGCCCATTTTGCTTGAATTGGGATATCCGTTGGCATAATTCATACACCTTTGTTGTATGGCAAAGTTCAAAGTATGATTTTGCCAAGGCATTCCAAATCTGAGAGGCAATCTGATGTAGGTTATATCTTGAGAAGAAAAATTAAGCATAGAAAAATGATAGAGAAGAGGGAAGAAGTGAGAAGATAAGAGAGAGAAAGATGGTAGAATACTCACCTTATGTGAGGGGTTGAGAGAAAAGTTGGGATACTATACCCATTTCAACACACATGTGTCTTCTTTTCAAATAATCATCTTTAACTGTTTTTCATTGATCTAATGTGGCCTGTAAATAAGCATTACATGGAGAATAAAATAAAACAAAATCTTAGATTCTAGATCTTCTAACAAAATAAACTTGTCAAATAAAAAAGACTTTTAAAAGAAAAAAAAAATTTTGGTTGGCATAATATTTAGCTTGTTGGTCAAGTTATTGGGCCCCACAAGATCTCAAATAATCTCCTCAAATATTCTCCACAAAACTTCCTAAAATCCTAAACTTGTTAGCCAAGTTTTCTAAACATTAAAAATACACAAACTTAAGACTTATTAAAAAACATTATTCCGGTTTTAAGTGACCACCTCTTCGTAATTTAGTCATAACTTTCCAAAATCACTTTGGATTTGCGTAATCTTGGTCTCATTAGTAACAGAATAATCCATCTAAAAACATTAAAATCAAGCCAAAAAGTCAATTTTTGGTTATAGAAAAGCTAGGTCCAAAGAGAAAAACAGGATTACAACTAAAAACCCAAAAAAGCTAAACTAACCAAGGTACTATTAGCCTTATTACAAAATTACCACTAATTAACACTTCTAAAATAAATAAATAACAGAGAAATAAACTAGTCTACTAGAATTGACAAAGAGAATTATCCATGGTCATCCAATTTATTCTTCTTTGCATAGAATGCTTTCGCATTACAGTCTCCAAGAAAAGGTAATGGTCACTGATTTCTAGCTTCTTGGAGCCTAGCAACCATTCCTTCACCATAGCATTCTCAGCCTTCCATTGCCGATACTTGGGATCTATCTTATCCAGTTTTTCAACTTCTCTCATTAGATAATTTTCTTTATCTTTGCCTTCAATATAAATAAGAACCAACTTAGACCAGGTCAGGTAATTGCTGCCATCAAATTTGACAATGGTAATCTGCTGGTTCGAGTCTCCAGCAACCGGAAAGGGTGCAACCTCTTTTGGGCTAGTCATGCCAGCCATATTCAACCATAGTATACCATAAACCGTTAACACTAACACCGAATGAGAAGCAAAGAGTGGCCCAAAAAAAAATTGTACCAATGAATAACCCCTGTGTACACACGTAAGCCCCAAAAAACCAAAATATTCACAGAAAATTGTCACACGTCAATCCTTTCCCATGAGAGATATTCATTGTCGATCCCACAACCACCAAAAAACATATGCAAGTACTTGGGTACAGTTCTGGCAGCACCTACTGCAAAAAAAATTCCCATAAGGGAGAAAACTGGTATGGGGGCAACTGGGAAGGAGAAAACAAGTCATTGCGACCTCAAAACTCAACCAAACTTCGTGGGATTAGATGCATTCTCTTCCTGCATCCCAGAGGGTTCAAAATGATACAAACAATCCCCAAAAAAATTGTTAGAATGATCGCAGATTGCAAAACTTCAAAACACAGTCATTTTCTGAAGAAAAAAAAAACTTGAAAAATGTAAAATGACTAGTTATTGATGTCGAATGCAATAACCATTGATACCAAAATTCTTCTAAAATTGTGGTATCTCGAAATCATGAAAAATCTCACATTCTCCAAGGTGTTCGTACGGCTGTAGTGAGGTATTATCAGTCTCTTGGTCACCCTCCTTGCTTAGAAACCCGCTCTGATACCAACTTGACATGTATATTAGTCTTGAGGAATAGAGGATTGGAGAAGATAAAGGAGAGGGAGAGAAGAGAAGGAGAGAAGGGAGGAAACGTATGTCGTATGAGAGTTAGGGTTCTCTCATACAACTTCTCTTTATTATAATATGTTGTATATTGTAGACAGATACATTGGTGTATGAGTCCATACTTGTATACATATGCGCTTCCACACATGAACACGCACTACTCTAACACCAAGCTTTATCCTCTGGAAGTCCACAAATTCGTCACTTAGGTGCTCCAGATTGATCACACAAAACAGCTCACCAAACTTTAACTGTTGAAGTTCTTGGAGATTGGAGTTTTGGGGAGTCTAATAGACCCCTAGTCGATCCAAGTACAGGCAGACAAACTCACAAAAGCTTCGTTGAACTTTGACCCAAGCCTGGTTTTCTAGTGGCTGCTGGTAGCTTCAAAATCAGGTCCTAACCCTCATCCTTCATCAAAGATTTCCTTGTTCAACTATGACGGCTATGGGTTTTGATGATTAATCATTGGAAGACAACATAAAGAGATCCTACCATCAAGAGGAATCCGAAACTCACTGTTTTGATGACTATTCGAATTCTTACCTGTGTTTACCCTTGCTACAGCATTCCAATCATGCCTATCTTCTGTCTTAAGCATTCCATAGAGTCATTGGCTATCCCTTATTAGTTTCTTTCCCATTATTAGTTGATTTGGACACATTACATTATCTGTTTTACATCATCAGCACCTGTGGTACAGCAACCTAACTTTTTATTGATCTCTAAATCAATGAACATTCATCTCATATTGCCCAGGTTTGATTTTGTTTATTGCTTTGTAGGCTTTAACTCTTAACATGCATATTGAATTTAACTTAAAGAATCACTTGAATTAGTGTGTGGATGTGCAAGTAAGAATCTTGTTTATCTGTACTTATTACTTTATCAATTTTAGTCCTATCTTTTGTGCACACATTCACTATCCTACATGCATGCTGCATCCCATTCTACCCAAAAAGAAATGGACCATGAGCCACACGAACAATGCTGGACAACAAGGCCATGACAGTATGGTCGAAAAATCATTGAAATTTTGAAAACATTTCAAAACTGCTCCAAATCAACTCTAATATTCGTCAGAAAATTCTCTAAAAATAAAATGAACTAGGATACAGTTTTCTCACATACATATGATTGTCTGTACACACTGTTGATGTCAGCAGTATGGGATGCTGACATCAGCATTCCTTTTGTTGTGTGATGCTCTTGTTCTTGAGAAGACTGGCTCCACTTCTGCTCTGATACCAAGTAGTAAATGTATGTGTGCTAAGGGCTTAGGGTTTGTAGTGTGGGAGAGAAGAAAGAAGAGGAAGAAGTGGAGAGAGAAATATGTATTGAGAGCTAATGACTCGCATACTTTTTTATAATTTATACTCTCTGGATATACAAGGGTACATATAAAATTTAGAGTATTTACAAGTATACCCCACTACCAGAGAAAGATCAAAATACCCGTGCATGTAGATAAACTGCCCCATACCATATACCCTGTATTCCTACAATTGACACTGGCTAGATTTCCATAATCACTTTGATCCTTAGTTGTATAATTCATTTCCATGGCCATTCTAGGAATGTGAGAATGGTTCTTCGCAGCGCATCAGTTCTTTTTATGATACGAGTTGTGGCTTGGACTGAGAACTCCTTTCCATGTTCTAAAAGAACCAACAATCTTCCCAATTCATTGTTAGAGAATGTTTATTTACAAATTTGGGGGATCCTTTTTAATTTTTCCTGGCTCTTTTGAACTTTACCTTTTTTTAGTTACAAACCAAAAGAATCTTCTCATTTGATTTCTTAATTTACTCTGGGATTCATAGACATACAGCTGTTGTTACTAACCTACTGATGTTATTGTTATGTGGATGCAGATATTGATCTGACATTTAGTGAGTCAGAGCGATGGATACTAATAGATGGATTTGTTTGCTCATCTGTATGGAGAATAATAAAAGCAACTAAATAAATTGAGGAAATATAGTGTTAAAATAATTAATTAATTTATGGTAAATGTAACATATATCTTTATGAATCTGGAAGAAAGGGATAGGCTGGGCGAATCAGCAGAGTAAAAGGTAAAATGCACATAGGGAACTGATTAAGGTGGATGATTATATCTGTTCTGTCAAAACTGCTAATGAAGGGTTGAAACCATGAGACGGGGGTGTGAAGGACATTAAGTCTTTCAAGCTCAAAGAGAAATGACCAGAATGGTCGAGGAGGAATGATTCATTGATGGAAGTAGAGGTTTCTTGGTCTTGAGGTTTACTAGTTTTTTATTTGCAGTTGCTTGATGTTGTGTGTTTAGCTTGGTGTTTTTTGCACGTCCTTCTGCAGGGGTATTCTTTGAGTTGCTGCTGGACATTTTTACTGGTTTTGTGGGTGCTTTTTTATAAGGGTGTGAATGGATTTACTTCGTCCTTTTTTGCTGCACTCTTTTCCCCCTTTTGTTTCTCATTATTTTGACATCTTTGTCAATCTTCTTGGAATTATATATATATATGTTGCACAGTTGCCAATCAAAAAAAACAAAAAAAAAATCTTAATTTAAGTGGTGTACAATTAAATTCATTATGGGTTATCATATAAATTTTCCAACTTGTCAGTACATATAAGTATGGTATCTAGCAAAATTACTAATGTGATTAATTTTAATACCATATGCATATATTACACTGTATCATTATAAGACATCCACTATGATTATGTTCATC
The DNA here is from genome assembly GCA_025762735.1 of Platanus orientalis. Taxonomy (NCBI): domain Eukaryota; kingdom Viridiplantae; phylum Streptophyta; class Magnoliopsida; order Proteales; family Platanaceae; genus Platanus; species Platanus orientalis. The sequence goes on from JAOXJP010046326.1 coordinate 10,272, forward strand.
TAACACAGTGTATCCAAAACATGTAGATTTCCAAATCCAAACTAAAACTGGTACAAATGCTAAATGGTGAAATAACAGTAGTTTAATCCCATGCTACAAACTGGATCTCTTCTTTAGATTGTGCTTTTTCTTATATAAAGTAGTTCTTTCCCCAATTCATAAGTATCTTATAGTTGAGCATAGTCCATGCAACTTTCCCTTCCATGAATTGGCAGACCTCTTTTTTGTTCCTTTGAATCTCAGTGTACTGTTTTTTTGACATTAAGTGTTTTGCCAGCTTCTGATATCAGGTTCACTTGAGGGCTTGGATGTTGAAGACCTACAATGTCATACTAATTATGCAGGTGGCTATCACAATGTGAGTCATTCTTTCACAGTCCTTGTTATTCTCTGAGTGGCTATCATAATCTTTGTTGTTCTCACAGTATTAGTCGTTCTTTCTCAGTCTGTTATTTTCAGAAGAGTGTCTAGTATAGCATTGCTTCTTGGCTGAAGCTTTCTAAGAGAAGTTTTTTTCAATCATTATTTTGCAGACTGGTTTACTTTATAAGAAAATCATAATCACTTGTAGGAGTTTTTTTTTTATTTTTTATTAGTTCTCATGGATTCCAAGGATAACCAATGCCCTTGAGGATCCTCTAGCAAGAACTGGTGTTATTAGGGCTGAGCTATTTTTATGTGTCAGAGTGATGCAGCATACTAATTAAAATACCAAAATTGATGCAGCACCAGCCTAGGGAAGGCAATGGCCTTTAGGTAATGGGCCCAAAGAATGCTAATAGGACATGATTTGTGGGACAGCAAGTTAAGGACTGTAAGCAGCAAGAAACAAGGAATTTAGGGTCTGATTAGTAGATTAATAGATGATAGTTGTGGGGTATGACAGAGAATGATTTGGGTTATACAAGTGGATTCAAATAAGATAGGACTGATCTGATCCCAGACTAAGGCTAGGACAGGGACTGTTATGGGGCACTCATGGGTTCTTCGACAGGGTTGATTATGGGTTCAGGTTAAAGACTGATACAGCAGGAGTTTAGAGGTCAAATAGGTCAGCAAGAAGGGTACTCAAGGGTTCTAAAAGGTAGGCTGTTTGGGGTCTTAAAAGGTGTTAATTCTGGTCTTATTTCAGACTAGTAAAAGAACCAAAACAGAGGTGTAAACAATGGTCAAGGCAGGATTTCTGGAGCTAATAGCAAAGCTCTGTTAACAAGTTAATGGAGGTAAATCAGAAGCTGTAATCTGGGCCAATCAGGTACTGAAATCAGTTCTGGGTAGATCTAAATCAGAGCTCACAATTGGGAGTATTAAAAGGTAAAACATCTGCCTAATATATATGAGATTATTAGAGGATAACTAGGGGTCAGCATTCACGGTGTTATTTATTCAAACAATTGGTATGTGGGCTGGTCAGGACTCTTCAAGGTTGGAATCAAAGGTGCAGGTTCTGATTCAGGACAACAGATTGGGAGTCTCAAGATGTCACAAGATCTGATTTATGGAACATTTGATTTCTCAAGCTTGAAACAGCAATCTCCACATGAACTGTCACTGCCACAAGTTAGGGAAGATCTTGGGTTTCAAAAGCCAGATCAGAAAATAAGAGAAGGGCATGTTCTAGGTTAGCTGCAAGCTTTAGGGAAGGTTCCTATGGCTTCTTGATGTGAAACAGCAAGGGAATATGAGAAAACAGTGTGGAATGAAGAAGAAGGAGAAGAAGAGAAAATGATACCTGTGTGGGTAATCACCTACCTTACAAGCCCTTGGACATCACCATCCTTGGGTTCAAGCTTTGGTACCAAAAACTTGAAGAGAGAAGAGTCCACTAGTGTGAGAGAGGAGAAAACCAGATTTTATTCATCAGCTTCATTAAAGAAAACAAGAGGGTGAGTCTCCTTATAAAGCCCCGTTTCTGCTAGGGTTTCCCCTTTACATTCAAGTCAAATTCAAAGTACAAAACAATATAGAAACTAAGGCCAAATCATGGGCCTCTTTTGAGTGGTCGACCAGCCCCTAAATTGGCCTCTATTACATGCTGTCAACTTTCCCAAGAACAAAAACTGAAATTCATACCATGTCTTAACCTCTAATATTGCATAAACTATTAAATAAAACAATAAAATCACTAATAAGAACTGAAATCAGCAACATAAAATCTTCTTTTGTGATTCAAGCACTTGTCTTCCATGTGTCTCCGAGTGCTCTCGTGTGGACCCCACCTGGCTGTAATGTTCGCATCACAAAGCTTCTGAAAATAATCTTTTATGTTGTTTTTGTGGTCTCCAAGCCCCTTGTTATTGGGTTGATGGAGTTCTTTTCTTATTGTAATTTCTTATTCTTTTTTTTTTTTTGATAGGTAAATGTGAAGACAGGTTTTGAACCCAGGTCTATGGAATGCCACCCATAGACTTTATCAACTTAATAATTTTATTCATCGTCAACCTTAATAACTCATCTAGATCCACTAACCATAATGGCCTTTACCTTGAGCATGTTGGAAAGTATAGATGCAATGAATGTGGTGTTATCTTGTATTTGTATTGTATTATTACACCATACGGTATAGTATACTGGTGTAGGATATCTAAGAGATGGATTCCTATAAGGTTATGGATGATTTCAAAGCTTTAGGTTAAGCGTTAGGGTTTATGCTAGGGTTTAGGGAAGCCTTAAATTAATTAGAAAGCCTTTGAAAGGCCCTAACTAATTAGTGAGTCCATTTGAAAGACCCTAAAATAATATAAGAAGACGTTTACTAGGTCTTAGCTAATTCAAGAGAGAAAAGTATCCAAGGTGAAGAATTAAAAGGAAGTAAGAAACAAAGAAATAAAAAGAGATTAATGTAAAGATGGAGAACTCACCTAACTGTGAGAGGTATACAGGTATATAGCCAAACCGTGGGTTTTGAATAACAACTTCAATTCTTAAATTTCTTCAACTAGTCGTAGAAGAGGTCTTTATGACTTATTTATAATAAATTAACGAAATTTGACCAAAATACCTCTTCCTTGTACGGCCAATTGCCTAAAAAAACCCAAAAAAATATTTAAAAATTCTAAAAAATATAAAAACACTCGTAAACTTCTAAACTAATTTAATCTCCCTACCAACTTTCTAACTTAGCTCTAATGGCCTTATTACATTAAATCCACTATTAAAACCCTCCTAAAACATTAAAATAACACTAAAAAAAATCGTGGGTTGCAACTCTATCACTTGGTTATCTTTAAAAACCTTGGTCTTGGCTTCCATAAAGGCTTGTACTTCTTCATCCGTTGAAAAGATGTCTCATCAGTTCCCGCTCCCCTTTTAGAAAACTCAACCCTATTGAGTTGGGGTGGAGGTCCAAGGATTCCTGGTCCATCATGTGATGCCAGCTACCATAGAAAAGTAGATCGTTCCTTCTCCATCTTTATTTGCACTGGACATATCCTCTGCATTATTCCTGGTCCATTATGTAGTGCCAGCTACCATAGAAAAGTAGATCGTTCCTTCTCTATCTTTATTTGCACTGGACATATCCTCTGCATTATGAACATGGGGTGCATCAACCCTAAAAATCCTCTGACTGCTCTTTCCTTAACTTTCTCTGTTAATTCCCGTTCGTACCTCGAAACCATGTCCTCAGTTGGCTCATATACTTCTTCTATCTCATCCTTATCTACTGATTGTTTTTTAGTAAAACCCATAAACTTGCTTAGACACTAGGATTTATGATGCCCATAGCTCATAGCCCTTGCAATTATAACACTGATCTCCCTTTGGCTTCGATACGAATCCTTCTGAACTTCTAGATCTAAATGGAGAAAACTGACATGATGCCCTAGGCAAAGAAGATATCCTGGTCTGTTGAAGCCTACTAATATGTCTGTTCAAAGAGGCACTGGCATTTGTATAACTTTTTTTTATGGATTGGAGATTATCCTCAATATACTGGGCTACTTGGATAGCCTCATCAACTGAAGAATAGTACTAGCAGCAAATCCCTTGCGACACTTGCGGATGGAGACCTTGTTTGTTTATAGACACAAAGACCCCATCATTTCATCTGAATCTTGATCTGGTGGCAAAGTGCTAGAACTGTCTGGTGTACTCGCTAACACTAGAATTATTTTGCCTGAGTTGTGATAACTGAATCTGAGTCCTCTGCTTGTAGTCCTTGGGAGCAAACCGTTTCTTCATAGCGACTTTCATCTCACCCTAAGTTGTCACAGTTCCATTGCCAGACTTAGACATGCTCTTCTTGCAAGTGCTCCACCAAATCCACACCTCAGAAACTTAATGCATCTTAAAGAAAAATTTGACCCTATGGTTCCAATCTAGAAAAGTATCCACACTCTGTTCACCATCAAAATCAGACATATCTACTTTGTTGTGTCTATTAACCTCAAAATGTGCGAGATTATGTGAAGTCATCTCTCTGCGTATTGACTCTTGTCTAGGAAGTGTCATATCTTGTTGTGTATTAAGGGAAACTGTTTTAAGGGGAATCTCACTCTCTGCGTATTGACTCTTGTCTAGGAAGTGTCATATCTTGTTGTGTATTAAGGGAAACTGCTTTAAGGGGAATCTCACTCTGTTGGCTTGATCCTGGGGTAGAATTAGATGACCCTGCTCCTTGCACTGGTTCTTTCCCCAATGCTTTAATGGTTGCCATGATTTGTTGAAATTGTGTATCCATCTTAATTTCTAAACCTGCGACTTTAGCCGTCAGCTAGGCTAACTCCTGCTTAGTGGTCTGAATCTTTGTTTCATGCCCATCAACCATAGCAGACAATGTAGCTGTATTGTAAACCATGATGTTTGAGGACCTCTACCAAAAATTTAGGGTGTCCAGAAATTTTAAGGTTTGAAAAAACCCTTTTAGGAGCCCCAAAAGAATATTAAGGTAGCCCTAACATTATTTGAGAAAGGATTTTGGCAAAGTTCAAGAATGTTAGGGAATACCCTAAAATTATTTCAACACCTAAAATATGCTCTAAATAAATTTTAGGCCTCTTGAAAGAATCCTAAAACAAAAAACTGATTATATTATTGAATCAAAGGATCCCAACTATTAGAAATTAATTGAAAAACCTTGAGCTTTAATACCAAATATGATGTAAGATATCCAAGAGATGGATTCTTATAATGTTAAGGATGATTTCAAAGCTTTAGGTTAAGTGTTAGGGTTTAGGGAAACCTTAAATTAATTAGAAAGCATTTGGAAAACCCTAACTAATTAATAAGTCCCTTTGAAAAGACCCTAAAATAATATGAGAAGGCGTTTACTAGGTCTTAACTAATTCAAGAGAGAAAAGTATCCATGGAGAAGTATTAAAAGGAAGAAAGAAACAGAGGAATAAGAAGAGATTAATGTAAAGATGGAGAACTCACCTAACTGTGAGAGGTATAGAGGTATAGCCAAATAGAGGGCTTCAAATAACAACTTCAATTCATAAATTTCTTCAATTAGTTGTATAAGAGGTCTTTATGACTTATTTATAACAAAAAATTGACCAAAATACCCTTCCCTTGTATAGTCCGCTCAAAAAACCCCAAAAAAAATCTTTAAAAAAATTTGAAAACATTAAAACAGTCCTAAATTTCTTTTAAACTAATTCCAACTCCCTACCAACTTTCTAACTTGGCTCTAATGGCCTTATTACATTAAATCCACTATTAAAACCCTCTTAAAACATAAAAAAAAAAAAAAAAAAAACACTTGAAAAAACTGTGGGCAACAATTCTATCACTTGGTTCTCTTCAAAATCCTTGGTCTTAGCTTCCATAAAGGTTTGTATTTTTCCATCCACTGAAGAACTGCCTCATCATATACGCTCAGTGTAAAACTATATATATTGTTAAAGGTATATTAGAGACTTTATGTATTTGTATATATACCATATTGATTACGCCCAAAGAATAACGCGGTAGTTGTAGCACAACTTTGGGG
>JAOXJP010046336.1:0-16206 GCA_025762735.1 Platanus orientalis
AGCACCTCTCCACTTCAACCATCCCGCTCTAATTCTATGAGTAACATCATCTACAATATCTCCCTCTTTGTGCATAAAAATTGTTTCCTCTTTAATTAATAATTGCTTCTCTTATAAATAAAAAAATCAAAAGTTTGATATCTATTAGATGATAAGCCTATGATGTTGTTAGGGTGGTTGTGGCATCTATCTTCCCTATGGAAGACCTAGGGTCAAATACCTAGAGTTGGAGTATGTGCAGTGCATTGTGGAGCTGCCTGCTTTAGTTTGGTTCTCCTCGCTCAGTTCAGGTCCCACCTTGTGCGGTGGTCAATGTAGGCCCATGTGGCCAGACCTTTAATAAAAATAAAAAAAAACAATAGTGTTTAGTAGTATTGAGCATTTTTTTTAAATAATTCTAAATTTGAACCTTCAAGTCCCAAACAATGCCATTCTTCTAAGGTTCTCCTTATACTCTTAATCGTTCATAATACCTCCCCATAAAAGTTGCATCATTAGCACCAAAGAACATTGTGGTGGCAAGAGTAGGCATTGTGCAATCCTACGAAAGAAGAGAGAAAATTCCTTCTTTCAAAACTTAAAAATGAAACAGGTTTAAATATCTTTTTGAAAGTAAGGAAATTAGTTGTAGTGAACTATATCAAGGCAAGGAATTCCCTACATACAAATTATCTCTATCAAAGCCTCCATTAGATGATGAATTAACAAAATCATTCTTATCTCATAAAGTATAACAAAAACATAGTACATAATCAAATAACTAGTTCTTTGATGTGATATATAGTGTTAGCAAATTTTAATGCACTCTCCCCATCCTCATTCAAGCTATGGATCACTTTATAGCATCAGAGAAACCTAGATAACTTTCCCATTAACATTTGGAACCCACTCCTCAGTTTGGTGGTTGAGAAAACAAATAACAAAAGTGTTACCATTGGCATTAAGTATTAACCTTAATCCACCTTCTCCCTAGATCCTTCTAGATAACATTAAATTCCCCAATCAACCACTATAAATGTTAATTTCCATGCGCTTTGCCAATCAAACACCTTGACAAGTGAAACTCATTTTAAAAAAAAGTGCTTGCTTTGCCAATCAACCTCCCAGATGAGCCTCTTTCCAATTAAAAAGAAAAAAGAAAATTAGGAAAAACAATACAACTCCTTTCAAATGCACAAATAGAAAATTTTCCCTTAAGACCAAGATACACACTAAGAAGCCTGAAAAAACCTCTACCACCCATACCATGTCATACAATTCCTTTGGATTCTTATTAATTTTTTATTTATTTAAGGAATTGGATCTTATCAATGTTTTTAAGGAAAAGAGAAATTAACAAAATTATGAACCTGATCCCATTGTTCTAACCCCAAAGAAACCAGCAACACCTTATTCCCATTCTTCTTCTTCATCATCTTCTCATTTTAAATCCAATAGTTTTAAAAAAAAAATTTGTTGAGATGAGCAAAGCTTACCGGTGAATGACCGATGAGTTCAACTGGTCAAGTTTGGGACAACGAAGGGAGGCGAGGGCTTCTCTTAGTTTCCAAACCATAAAAAATAAAAAAAAGAAAAAAGAAAAAGAAAAAAAAAAGAAAAAAAAAAAGAGGGGAGAGGGAAATGGCCTGCAACGGTGAGGGTGCCCACCTGCCAATGATTCTGCAAACGAGTGAACTCTTAAACTAAAATAAAAAAAAATCTAGCATTGAAGAAGTTGTTGGAATCGTTGAAAGGAGACTTACCAGCAACCATGAAGTTTAGGGATGACGATTTGAGAATCGAAATATTTAAGAAAAAAGTGTTGGCGATTTGTGGTGGTGGAAGTATCGATCGATGACAACATATTTGCATTGGCGACGACAAGGTTATGGGCGGAGATTTAGTTCCAAGTACACTAGGACAAGAAGAAAGAAAACGAAAAAGGGGAAATTGAGTTGGGAAGGGGTATCTGGTGTCTTAACCAAGAATTTATCCTAGGTTAAACTCGAGTTTAATCTCTTTCTTCAAACCTAGGTTAGATTACGAAATTTCATTTTCCCACATTTTCCTATGCAACGTGGCAATTTCTTGTTCAAGCTTGAAAGAATAGGCGCACACCACAAAGGAACAAATTATTTGCCAAATCAAATATATTATTATAGATAGGTTCAAAGAGTATAAAGTGGAGAATAAGTTAAGGAGGGCTTTGAACATTAATAGACAATGTGAGTATAAAGTTGATATTTAGAGTTTTTCATAGCAAACTAGAATAACAAAAAGAATGAAAATGACATTCATGAAGATGACGTGGTCAATATTGAAATTACACAAAGTCTTCTATATTCGAATGATCCTAGAGGGGTAATAGGAGCCCTTTTCTTTTTTTGCTTATTATTTGAATTATTTATCTCCTTCTTGTGATTTAACTTAATTTACCTAATACAATTACTTGATCCTATTTTAATTTTTTAACTACTTGGAAAATTTACATCAACAATCACATTTACATCAACCAATTTGAGACATGCCATAGGTGAACTAAACATAACAATTCAAGTCAAATATGCACATAATCACAACAACACAAACACAAGCATTTATAGTGGTTCAGTGACCCTCTGATCCCTTCCCCACTTTTGGAAATTCTTCCTTGAGCTTTATTGATTTTTATTATATCATTTTCCTATAATCTAAATACAAGAAAATCAACGAAACTTAAACTCAACTTACAAGTTCAGCGATCCTCCAATCACCTTTCAAGTTTGCACCCATTGACTCTGATGGACACATTAGAATCCGCTCCAAATGTCTATGATGGATATGATAGAATCCACTCCCAATGACTCTGATGGACACTTTTGCTCTCAATTCCACACCTAGTGACTCCAATGGGTGCACACATGTCTAATGACTCTAATAAATACACCAAGATATATGTATAAAGAAATCATAGTCTTTGTATAAACCTCTTTAAAGGTAAATATGTCAAACAAGCCTAATTTGATGGGGAGACCATTTCTTCATAGATAAAGAATCATTCAACAAATAATAATACTCTCTAAGCTTTCCAATAAGTTTTAACTTTGGTATGGAAAGCTAGGTTGCATTACCTTAAGCTAGGTTTATCAAATTTTAAGCTCCAAGGTCTTCTACAATGGTTACATAAGATTTCACAGATTTTCAAGTTGAGAACTGACAGAGATTCACCTTTTTGGTTCTTTATTTTCCACCCTTGAATCATTGGAAGACCCCTACTTTTATAGAATGTTGAAATCCACACTTAGATGGCTCTCAATAGCTCCTTACTATGGTCAGAAAAGTAGATGTTGTGTGAGTGCAATTTAGGCAATCTTTCCAAATTTGTGTGTTTCGCTCGATTGAACACCTTTTGACCGATCAAAATGGGTTATACCCATTCTAGTCATTCAATCCAAGGACTTTCGATCGATCAAATGGTTCTCAATTTTGAGACCCATTTTGTTCAATTGATCTAATGACATTCGATCTATTAGCTCGATATATTTTAACTTTTTTAAGTTCTAGGTATACACCTAAGGTTTAAGGGAATGACTCTATGATCCTCCTAGGGTCATTGGTACAGGTCTTTCTCATGATTACTTACCATCCAAACTTTTGAGTTAATTAACCATTGAAGTGTGGGATTGGCTTCTTGAAGTACCTTGGTTTGGAGCTTGAGACATCCTTGCAATTCTTCACTTTGTAGCTTTTTTGTCTCTTACCTTTGTGGTCCTTATTCATCTAGTCTTGTGTAAAATTTATCTTGATCTTCTTCCTTAACTTAAGACTTACATGCTTTATGAACTATAGTTACAATTGCATACATGGACCAACTACATACATGTACTTTTTACACTTGGCATAGAATTGACAACTTACAAATAAATATCACATTAACAAATATTAGCTCATGCTAACCTTCTTATGACTTTCTAAAAAGAAGCTTTGGGTATGGAAATATACATTTTGAACATGGTAACTACAAAGGGTAAATCTTTAAGCCCTTATGACTATTAAAATGGCATAAAAGTTGACTTGTCTTAATTTAAGAGTTTAAGGCTTGTGTTTTAATCCCTAAACCTCTCAAGGGTAAGTTGGGATATGAAACCATATGATACCTCGATAATGAATTTGGAGATAGGTTTTATCAATAAAATAGAAAAAAAAAAAAAAAAGAAGAAGGAAGTGATAGAAAGTAAAAAATGCAGCCTTCTTATAAAAGTAATCCTAGTAAGCACCTTTAAAAAAAATATTCTTATCACATAAGAACGAGCATAAATAATTTTTTAATAAAATAATGATTAAATAAGAATTATTGGTTAAAGGAAAGTGTTAAAAATCAAAAGTTAAAGTAGACATTCTAAACATCATATGTTTAATGGAAGGTATAATGGATTCTCCAAGATAAGTCTAAAATTGGTTCTCATGAAGAAATGGTTTGTGAAGCCATTGATTTAATGGATTCATTTAAACAGCTAGAAGATGTGAGTAATGAGGTAGATTCTATTAAAAATAACTGAGTATAAGAAGGAAGAAAAGTGAATAAAAGCAAATGTATTTCAAAGAGAAAACGTATGTGTTATGATACCATGAAAATGCAATGATAGATTGGTGGCTAAAGGGTTTATCCTAAAACTTGAAATTTGTACTCTAAATACCTATTTCCTTATTGTAAAACTCAATTCCATAAAAATTCTTATGGCAGTTGTTGCCAAGTTGGTTTGGAATTGTTTGAACTAGATTTCAAGATGGTTTTCTTGAAGAAACCTTGAAAGAGACACATACAAACAATTGAACAGATTTAACACAATACCAAGGAAAGGGTTTATCAATTAACAAATTCCTTTGAATGGAATCAAATAATCTACTCATGAATGGATTTTAACTTTGCATAAGACTATCCTTCGATTAAAATATGAAGTCAATATGTTGGATCCTTGTGTTTATGTGTAAAAAGAAAGACAATTGTGATATTATCTTTGTATAGGGATGATATACTTATAGTAGGTAATAATATGGCTATGATTAGCAAAACCAAGTTATTTCTATTATATAAGTTCAAATGAAAGACATTGAAGAGAAATCATATATTCTTGATATCAAGATAACTAGAGATTGTTAATCTAGATTATGAAATGTATCTAGAAATTTAATATCAATAATAATAAGGCTCTGTTCACACCTATGAGCAAGGGACGATTGTTTGTAATGTTCATGTGTTCACAAAATGAAGATGAGAGGTTGTAAATGACATATGTGCCTTACATTTAGATTGTCGTGAAGATAATGTATATTATGATCAACACATGGTTAGGCATTTATTATGTGGTACAATTAGTGAGCTACTTCCCGTCCAAATAGGATATTTAGGTACCTACAAAAGACTAAAGCCATGAAAAACTACTTTCAGTTAGAGAACATAAGGTGTAAACATACCTATATGAAACTTCGAAAGAGAACTTGATGACCCATAAGTCCATTAAAAGTCGTGTTTCTTCTTTGGTAGAAGAGTGGTATCTTGGTCAAGAAATACATAGATATTTTAGAAGGTATACCATGGAAGAAAGTGTGTTTATATGTACCATGACAACCACATATGCTGTGTAGATAGTATGCTTCATAAAGGATTTGAAACTAAGGCTATTAGACAATCTTATTAATTCATTTCACTGATTTAGAGTTGAGCTAATAGCTTAAAGGAAAATTACGTCACTGTGAACCTCCATTATAGGAAATGGTCTATTAAGTGTGAATTAACCAACTCTCCCAAAATCTTAAGAGGTTGAGAGAAACACAAATTAATATAATTCAACACCCCACCTTAGGAGGAACACTATTCTCTCTCAGGAACACTCAGGGAACCATGTATGAGTTCACATATGTGCACCACTATGCTAGGGAAGGATCTTGGGGCAAAGTAAGGGTCGTTTATGTTTCCTCAAATCAAATAGTAGCCAATTCCATGTCAAAGGGATTGATTTCAAATACATATATAGATAAAGGTAGTTGGTAGTTAAAATGCATAAAAAACATTGCTTTTGAAGGACAATATTGGAAGGATCCCGAGGGTACCTGAGAAGAACAAAAGATCCAGTACTATTTCAGTTGTGCGGATTTGCACAATAAATGGGTTATACTAGGAATAGTTAGAAAATCAGCTTAGTTTGATTATGTACCCAAACAATGATATGGCGTATAGTGTCAAGGTAAGTTGTCAATGTAGGGTCGAGTAAGGCCATGTCATTTGGAACACGATAAAGAGTACTCAACAATGAGAATGTATTACCATCATTAAGAGTGTAAAAGATGACCTTTGTGCATTAGGCATAGTATGTAATTGGGATATAGCCTGAAGTAACAGAATGTGAAATGAAGATGGGCAATAAGGACCCAACGAAATTGGATTGGATTGATGCTAGTTCACAAGGTGAAGCTAAAGTAATTTGGAGTACATTGTCATTCATGGCAATGCATGTGAAAGGATGCAATTAAGAATGTTAAACGTGGTGTCTAGGGCATAGGCATAAAGTACCAATGCCAATCTATGAGCACGCAAGTGAGAGTTGTAGCTGTGGTCAAGGCAACATGGTTCAATCACACCAAGTGAGATAACGAATGGTTTATGATGTTGACTATATGAAACTGAGGGCATTTTTTGAAAAAGAAAATGATAAGTTGATACAAATGAACCAAAACTTATTTTAAGTATTTAAAATGTCTGGTTCCCCTATCTTAGTATGATTAAATCATATCAGCTCTTTTGAACTAATCAAAATTAATAAAATTAGCTTCTATCTAAGATGTTATAACTTTATCTATATCGTTGTGTTTGTCTTGTTTCTCAACTGTTGGATTAGTGAACAATCCAATGGATAAGGCTAAAGAACTAATTAGAGGTGGTTCTAATTAGAAGTCCTTTCCTTGTTGGACAAGGAGTAGGGACGTGAGAGACACTCCATATAAGAGAGTTTTTCAAATTGAAAAAAGGAGGTAAGTACTTTATTGTGATTTTATCTTTAGGGGTTTCTTCAATGTTAGAAAATAAGGTTCTCCTTTGAGCTGTGAGAAAATGTAAGAAAGGTGTTCTTCATAGTTTAGAGGGAGAGTTATGAGTATAATGGATTATTGAGTTTCTTGGGGTTTGGGGTTGAGTTGGGAAGAAGAGAGTTATTCTAGTGTAGCTTGTATTTATCTAGTTTATAGTAAAGAATGGATGACACCTATGGACATAGGCATCTTGGCCAAACAACGTAAAAATCTTAATATTATGTGTGCTTGTTGATTTCTTTTATGCAATGATATTATTTATTGCATTGATTAAGAGTGGTTTTAGTTTGTATCTCATTAAGTGGAATATAAGAGCTGTTTATGCACCAACAGTTGGTATCGGAACATCGGGTTTATGTTTAGACGGAAGAGAAAACAAACCAGTGAGTAAATTTTTTTTTTTATTCAATAGGGTTACTTTTTAAAGTTTTTATGTATATTTACAATGACAATAAATGCTTCCACCAATCAATTATCTATGAAGAAATTTGATATTAAGGGTAGTTTCACTCTTTGGCACAGAAGAGTAAAGGGTTTATTGGTACGACATGACTTGTACAATGCATTATAAGGGAAAAAAAGGAAGTCCAAGGAGATGGAGAATGATGATTGATAAGACATAGAGTTGATGGTAATTAGGATAATTTGTCTCATTCTCCTAAAAAATATTTTATTTAATGTTACGAAAGAGAATCCAAACATTGGTTTTATGGGAGAAGTTGGGGAAACTTTACATGGGCGTCAACAAGTTATATTTGAAGCAACAACTATATAGACTAAAAATGGAGGAATGTACAAATTTGTTGAAACACTTAAATGTATTCAATCATATCTTGGATCAATTACATAAAGACGATTTCAAGGTGAAGGAAGAAGAAAATGTCATTTTTCTTTTAACATCTTTTTCTAATTCTTTAACAACATGGTGACAACATTACTATTTGGGAAAGATATAATAGACTTGGAAGATGTCATGTCATGCTAACAAGAGGAAAAGTAGCAATCCTAATATTATGGTGGCTGACGAACAAAAGGAATATATCAGCATTCATAGAATGATGAAATTTGTGAGAACATGATCAAATAAGTGGTATTAAAAAAAATGATGTGTTTAAAAAAAGATCGAACAATCTTAAAATTGTCAAAACAAAATAAGGGTAATAAAAAAATAAATGGGTTTGATAAGGGTCAAGGCACACTATTTTAGCAACTATCCCTCAATCTGAAATAATTAAGGTTGTAAAAGATGTTACAAAAAATTCATATTTAGAATAGGATAGGCTAAAACAAACCCTATGTTCTATAACAATTTACATGAACAAAATATAATTAAGGATCTTCGTTGCACAGGATAGGAAAACTTACACTCAGACTATTTTGAATGCTAGGACTAAATTGTATGAAGACAATGGTGTATCCTTGTCAAGGGACATGTACAATGCGTGTGCCATGTTTACAAGTGAGATCATATATAGGTGGGTCCCAACACTTCTTCTAATTCGACAATCAATCACTACATGGTCAGACTCATAGAATCATGATCAAAGAAATCTTCTAATTTGAAAGATAATCTTAAAACAACAACTTTTGGACCATAGGAATATTCCCCTAATAACCATCCACACTAAGATGCAACTGGTATTTCATAAATATAAAATTGATCGAATAAGTGGTATAACCAATTTTCTATATATAATAGCCTAAATTTATATCACCATGGAATCCTGTGTATACTTTCCGTATATAAGATCCTATTTGGAATTTTGGACATTTTAAGATTGTGCAACAATAATAAGAAGTTGGCTTGTAGTGAATCCATTATGCTGGACACTTGCTTAAAAGGCCCAACTCAATGCCCCCCCGGATTTGGTGTGGACAAAAGATGTGCACATGCCGTATGCACGGACCAAGGTATGGACACATCGGTGTTGATGTGTTCACACCCTGGTCCATGTGCGTGGTGTGCGCATGAAATCTGAACTCAATTCAATGGGATAGCGGCCATGTTTAGGGTATCTTTCACTCAACCAATGATATGCTCGTTTAATGTAATTCACCAACAAATATTCTTTGTATTTTTTTTCCTTCCCCCTCCCACCTTAAATATTTAGAGACGTTTCTAAAAAAATAAATATAAGATCACTCTTAAAGCAAGGAGAAACGGATGTACGTGATGCACAATTGAAAATTCAAAACTTTAACACCTTTAGCAAGGAAATTAATAACATAAGTTCAATAGTGATAGGTAAAAAGAAAAACTCGAAGACATATTAAAAACAAATTTATGGTATACAAAGAATGAAAAAGAATACTTGTTTGAAGAGCCAACATAATGACACCTTTTCAAGATCTTGTTCTTTCTTTCCGTCTTCCTCTTCTTTGATCCATATGTGGTATGAGTGAGTTTTGGATAGATACCTAGTAACTATTCGAAGTGGTTAATCATTCTTTTATGTTTTCATTCATTTTTTATATTTCAATAAATTCAGTTGCTTACTTTTTATGTTTCTAAGTGTGTCTAATATTTCCTTCAAGGGGCATCTTTGTTTAAAAAAGAGTCCGGCCATGCATAGACCATTACCAAAGAAAGTTGGGAGGAATGAGGAATCCATCATGGCCATATGTCAAGCTTTCCTCTACTTTAAATATGTTGTTTAAATCTTGTAATGAGAGGCTAGTATTCCCCTACTTCGAATATTTTGATTAAATATCATCATGAGATCAATGAAGGGCTAATGTTTATTTTGAGTTTTATAATTAAAATGGAACCTTTATAAAGCAGGTATGTTTGTCATTCACCAAACATAAAGGGGGGGGGGAGAATGGTATATTTATTCAATCTAATTATGTTATGACACTTTTTTATATGGAAAATGATCTACACCTAAATTTGTTTGTCCCCACACCAAAGGCTGACAAATGATGATTTTTTGAATTTGGTGCTTCTTTTAAATAGGGAGCAAAAGTTCATTTGAACACTTATTTTACGGTTTTAACCTTATACACCCCATTTTTATGGGACCAATTTTTTCATTTGAAAACTGTTTTTGCAGATTTAACCATATACAGCCTACCCTTTGTGTGTGGGACAGAGAGGGGCAGAAAAAATGGATGTAAGAGATCCTTTTCCTTTTTATATATAAGAAAGGTGTAAAGTTCTCTAACAGTGTGTCATTAGAAACCTTTGTACTTTCTAACAAATCATATATTTTCAAAGTCGACAAGAATTAAGAAGGTTATAACAAAAAATGAGAGCTTGTTTGGCGGCCACTTGTAATGTGATCATTTCATTTCAAATTTCCAATGCATTTGTAGCCATAAACTGATGGTTCAAAATGAACTCATTCAGATTGACACTGATTTGTTACCTAAAATTAGAAATGAAGTCATCTTAGGTTTTTTTATAAAATGAAATGATAAATGTTGTCAAATATAAATCCGAATGAGTTCATTTTGAACCAACAACCTGTGGCTACAAATGGCTTGGAAATTTGAAATGAAATGATTTCATTTCAGGTGGCTGCCAATCAAGGCTTTAATAAATTGAATATTCATGGTGGACAACAGAGCAAGATATTTGAAGAAAAAATTGGGTTATGTAAAAAGTAAACAGATCAAAAAATAGCAAGAAGATAATAATTAAGAGCTTTAGAAGCTAACCAAATCAAGTAACTAAAATACTTAGACTTTGTTTATAATTCTTTTCATAAACAAGCCAAAAGTGTATAAAGAAAATATTTGCAAATTGACTTTTCTATAGATAGTATTACAAAGAAAGTCTCCGTATACTTTAAGGTAATGGAAGGTGAATATACATATAATGTATAAGCGAATTTTAAATTATGAATTCCTTTGACCAATTAGCTTTTGAGAAAAAAAGTATTAAAAACAAAGATATAAATGTTATTAAATTAGTGTCCCTACCCTGAACAGTTTTACTCTTAACCAACACCTAACCATCCCAACTAGGGCTAGGCTGGTTTGACCCTTTCCAAGCCAGTCAATTCATGGCTTATCTGAGCTTGGAATTTACCAACACAACTCAAATCTGAACTGGCAAAGGAAACTGTTATTCCTCTTAGAATCAGATCCAATACTCTTAATCCAATTAAACAATAGAGCCAATTTAAAGAGGCGGGATTTGGTAGGACCCCTAAAGTCACCTAAGATAGGACTGACATTAGCGGCTGACACATTGGCACCGAAAAAGTGATTTGTTGATGTGTTGGCCCCTAATGTCAGTCCTACCTTAGGGTGACCTAAGGTAGTCCTACCAAATCCTTCGGACAATTTAAAGTTAGGCATTCTCCTTCCAAATCCACTGCTGCATTAATCACAGAAAAAAGAAACAAAAAGCGTATAGATGATATTTTTGATAAATAACATTTTGATGGACCAATTCATGATTGTCATGGTGCATTGACCAAAACACCCTTCAGATACTCTTTGGTGATTGACATAATTGTGATAACCCTCCATGCATGTCCATCCAACACAACTTGTTGCCTACGTAACTAAAAGAATGAGGCTGAGAGAGTGGAAGAGAGTTCTAAGGAGAAAAATAATAATTTTATCTGAAATGAGTAGTTTTTTTTTGGGTAGAAAGATGTGAAAGTAGTTGAGAATAGACAAATAGCAGTAACCAAACATGTGAGAAGAAAAGAGCTTCTAATAAAAAGACATGAAAAGAACAATTTCTAAAACAAGCAGGGGTATAATAGTTATTTGAGATAATTAAATCAAGAACCGAACGTGGGAGAGAGAGGGTGTTTATTTCTATACCTGGAAGGTTTCCTACAACATTCCATAGGCTTCCACAATCCAAACTGCCCATAGATAGGAAGGATAGAGAAGTTAAAAGGGGAAAATTGAGGGGTTACCTAAAAAGGAGTCTCATCTCTCCAGTCTCCATGTATTTCGCATTTAAGAAACTCGAAAAACCATAGCAAAACCCAACGACCCAGCAATCAATCGAGCATATTTTGACCCAACAAGCTGCGTCTTTTGCTTCTTTTTTTCTTCTTTTTTTTTTTTTTTGTCTTTCACGGATTTCGACGCGGAGAAGATGAAGAACCACAAGTTCCTGGTATTCGATTCTTTTCGGGCGTAGTTAGAGCAGTTTCTCATGGCTAAGCGAGTATATCAAGTTTGGAAAGGAAGCAATGTAAGTGTTCTTTTGATTTTGTTACTATTCTTGGTTGATTTCATAACTCGGGTGTGCACGGATCGAGGTAACTAGTGGTGGGTTTGGGTTGATTTCTTGGTATTTGAATTGGGTTGCGTTGGATTTGTTTTTTTTTTTGGGTAATTTTAAAACTTGGGTAGGATTTGATTTTGTTAACTCTGTTTAAATTTTGGAGTGTTCTGATAGACTGAGCGCCTTGGATGGTTATTATTTGATTTGGGTTTTGGTTAGGTTGCCTTGCATGTTTTCTGTCACGGCTTTATGTTTATGCACAATAACAAGTATTAGTGCAAGGTCAATGGGGGAGATTTAGTGAAAGAAAATGAAGTTGATGAAGATATATCTCTTGGTACTACTGGTCGAAGTCCATTACCATGTTGTTTTGTTCTGATTTCGAGTATGTAAGTGCAGTGTCATCCTTGGTTATGATCTATCATAAGTGATCATGAGTCATATGTGCTATGAGATGGTGAAAGTTTATGCTAAGTATTTACCAGGTGGTGCTGGGGCAGTAGACTATTCTTTGAAATATTCAATTTTGAAACTGAGATGAATGGTATGGTGATAATGTCCACCCTAGAATCATTGGCTGCAGAAAATGCCCCAACTAATTTTTGTAATATTCAGTTTTGAAACTGAGATGGATGGCATGGTGATGGTGATGGTGATGGTGTCCACCCTGGAATTATAGGCTGCAAAAAAGGGTTTTCTGCCAACTATTTATTTCAGACTTCCATGAGGTTTTTATTAAACCAAACAATGCTCGGTAGGACTTGGTGGTTGGGACTGTTAAATGCCACTTTACAATATCTATCAATTTGAAGATTGTGTCGAACTCATACTGGCATCATTGGTTAGTGTTCCAATAATATTGTGTCTCTCCAAATGTTGGTTTAAATGATGACAATTTTGGATGGTTTCATTAATAATTTTCTGTGCAATGGACATGAGTGGGTGGAAGATCTTATATAGTGAAATAGGACCAGGTGTTTAGGGCAAAGGGACAATTTTTGGTACTGATTAGTGGGCTTAGAGACATTAATGGATTATTTCAGTTTGCTGCTTATACAAAGTAGTTATGACTAAAGGGTCGAGGTGAGTGTTGCTGTAAAGGTTCAGGTCTTTAAGAGGGATTAGTGGAGTGACAGTCTATCCGGTAAGGAAATTAGATATATGGCCTCAAACGGTGATAGAAACAGGTTTTGGGTGTTTGGTATCATGAGGAGCCCCTTGGTGTCTTTTCTTGATTTGGGTTGCTATGCTGTGAAAATGATTTAAGAGATGTTATGGTGGTCTAGGGATTCATGCTGAGGAGAAGCCAGCTTGAAGAAGATATTTTTTTTAAGCTTTGTCATCATATTTGGAGGAATTATGTATGTCATATTTTAGGGTTCCCTGGGCTTGGAGGTGGCTGGTAGTGTGTTGTCGTTGTTGGATTAATCTTCTACATGTTGAGGAGTTGCTGATAGGTTGGCTTCTTCAGTAAAGATCTGGGTGTTTGCTAGACGACACATATTGATGCAAACAAAAGTTTTGGTTCTCTAATAAAGGATTCATGTGCTGTAAACCAGAGGAGATAGTGGCATGTGCATTCCAAGGTTTTGTGAAGTTACTATCTCTTTGAAGTTATTTTGGCATGTCAGTCTAACTTTGAATTTCTAGATTTTGGTTATACGGTCTTTTTTCCCTGGTAAAGTATCAACTATGCTATCTTTGGAAGATTTTTCCTGTCTCTCTCTTAGTGAATTTGGAAAGGGTTCATCAAGAGGACCCCTAAGGGGTTTGAGGTACCAATTGATGTGGTGAAGAGTAAGATAAAAGGTTATTTCATAGTTATTAAACAAGATGCAGCTTAGCTGATCAGACTGGTTGACTTCTCATGCGGCACCTTTGGCAGGTTGTTTTAAAATTGTGATCTGGAAATTAGTTAAAATCTGGGAAGAATTGAATGACCAGACTGGTTTTTATCAACTCAGACCAGTTGGTTTTAAGTGACTTGGCCAGGTCTAAGCATAATGAATTTTTTGTTTTTAGCTAACTTGGTTTTAATTCTTTTGTAGGATTTCTCATGACTAAAAGGAAGAGCATAGCATACATACGTATTGATGTCGAGCACTTTTTTGATAAGTGAATTTGTTGGCTAGTCTGAAAAAAAAAAAAATTCAAAGAATTCTTCTTTAGGTTGCTCATCTGGAATCATATCAAGACCATCGAATGATAGTTCACTAATTTTCTTGGGCACACCAATGGGCTGTTTTACAGCAGATTCCTTCACCTCATTCGAAAGAGAAGTGTCAATTTTATCATTCTGCTGCATCGACTCTTTAGAAATAAATTTATTTGTGATTTATGTCTCTTGAATCAAGGTTGTAGATGGAGTTGGTGGGGAATCATCATCAACTTCTTTGGCAATCTCTTACTTATGTTCTTCCAAAGTTGATTGAATCATAGTTATAGGCTGTTGTGGTTTTATTCGAAGTCGATACTACACATCATGGATAAAAATCTTCAAGATATGTCCCCCCATAAAAAATAACCTTTCTTTCTTCAAACCATTGCTTTATGAGAATTACCTTGTAGTCTTCCAATAGAACAATTTTACTATCAACACCGTCAATATATTTTCTTTGTTTTAATTGAATAACAAACCTCGTTCAGAATATTCACAATGTTGTTGATCTACAACATCTCGTAATATCTTTTCAATTAAACTTGTTGAAATCAAGTTCTCCCCATACTTGTCACTGATCAAAACCTTGATTGTCTTTCCAGAAGGGATAACAAATATAGTCCTAATATTTAAAACCATCTCCTAAGCTTTGTTGATGAGGCAGCTCTACTTGAAAATAATGGGAGAGATGAGTGAGAGAAAGAGAAAAGAAGAAGAAGAAGAATAGAGAGACAATTTTTGGGGAAAATCGTGTGTTTCTTCTCGTAAATGAAATATTTTATTTATATATTTTGTACAGAGGGATGATACACCATAGTATATGGTATACCATACATATACATGTATATAATACCTTTCCCAATACTACCCTCCACATAATGTATCTCAATACTTCCCCTCAAATTGGTGAATAGATATTTATCATTCTCAGCTTGTCTACAATACTTGAAAAATGAGCACTATTTTATCCCCTTGTAAAAATATCTGCAAGCTGATACTTGGTTTAAACGAAAGGAATGCAAATACAACCAAACTTGATATAATCCTTGGTAAAGTGTCGATCAATCAACACATGCTTTGTTCTATCACGTTGGACTGGATCATGTGTGATGTTGTTAGTTGCCTTATGATCACAACAGAGGTTCATGGGACCCATTACAAGAAATCTCAATCCATTAAGTAACTTCCTTAGTCATAAGAGTTCGCAAAATCCCATTGGCCATAGAGCGAAATTCTGCTTTAGCACTAGACCTTGCCACCACGGATTGTTTGTTATTGCGTCATGTAATAAGATTACCCCAATCAAAGGAACAATACCCAGAGGTAGACCTTTGGCCAGTTAATGTACCTACCCAATCTGCATCAAAATATGCTGCAACAACTACTTTTGATGTTGAATTTCTTATACATAATTCCTTTCCTTGGGCACCCCTTTAGACATTTCAAAACTTTGTATACAACTTCCATGTGTGCGTATAGGAATCATAGTTGCAAGAAAGCTTGACCTAGGGTGCATGGTTTTAAATCTTGGATCGGCGGAACGGATCGTCCATGCCAAAAACCGATACGGATCGGATCGGATCGGCGTATCGGATCGGTGGATCGGCATATCGTTCTTTCCGAACCCAATTCAAAGTCCAAAAATTCTGAAAAAATTCTTAAAAACCCATAAAAATCTAATAATGCTTTTCATGAAAAGTTTGACTGAAAAAAACTTAATTTTAGGTATTTTAGGTGCATTATACATGAATAAACACTGTTACGAGCATGTATATTTATAAAGATCACGATTGAACATTTCATAAAC
>JAOXJP010046347.1:0-16205 GCA_025762735.1 Platanus orientalis
TTATTCTATCCATTTAATGTAGTGCTCAATAAAAGTTATAAGATAATGGATAGAATATTTTGGTTATCTCAGTAAAAATACCTTGATTGGAGTTGAACCTCTCAGAGCTTTCTTTATGGGTTTGCAGGTTTGAATCTACCCTCGTGTCTCTTCCTTAAGTTAATGAAGAAGCATCTAATGGCCCTTCTTCCTACAACACAGTAAGTAGTAATGATCGCACTAACGGTTCTCAGATAACCATTTCTTCTTCCTTTTAATCACTGTTTTTCATTCAGTTTTTCCCTATCTCTTTTAACGCTTCTTAGGTCTTTAAAAATAACTAAGCTCTTGAGGATTTCATCCCTCAAATGGTCATAAGATCGTCAATAAATGCAAAGATTTGTACGAATCGTATTCCATTTTTAGAAACTGTATTTTTCAAATTCTGTCGCTGGGAACCCCTCCCAGTAGAATCGTGACCGGTCTCGAAATAATCTTGACTGGTCCCAAAATAATCTTGACCGGTCCCAAAACAATCGTGACCGGTCCCATATGACTGGTCCCAAACTTCCTGAGATCGGTCCCAAAAACCAAAATGCATAAAAATTTTATTTTGTTCAATTTTATTCATCCTAGACTTGAGATATGCTGTGGGGCCATTCCTAAGGTTGTGTGGGTGAGCTCTAAGTCCACATACCTAGGGTTGGTTGGTCACATCATTCATTTACCTTTTCCACTCATTGCTCTCTGCACTTCTGCTCCCCTGCTTTGGATGCATGTCCTTATGTCTTGTTCTTGATCGCCCACAGTACATTGCGACATGAAATTGACAATACTCTATAGTTGTGTTGTTTTTATTTTGAGTGGGGCATTAAATATGGCTTGATGGTTTGTTTGAAAGTGGCCTTCAAAATAGCCTTAACGATTGTTTTGAATGTGGCCTTCAAGATGGCCTGATGATTGTTTAAAAGTGGTCTTCAAAGTGGCCTGAAGGGCTATTTTGAAAGCGGCCTTTAAGATGTCTTGATAATTGTTTGAAAGTGGCCCTCAAAATGGCCTCAAGGGCTGTTTTGAATGCGGCCTTCAAGATGGCTTGATAATTGTTTGAGAGCGACCCTCAAAATGGCCTCAAGGCCTATTTTGAATGCAGCATTCAAGATGGCTTGATAATTGTTTTTATGTGGCCTTCAAAATTGGCCATTGATTGAAATGATTTTTTGATAATTATAATTTTTTCGGACTAAGTTATTCTAAGAAGTTCTGAAGAAGGCACATATCTTGATACTTTGCTGTTAGAGCATGACTAGATTGGTTGATTGATGATTTGAACTATGACATTTGAGTTGTTTGTGGTTGCTACCTACCCTTAAGGGATCTTTATTATGAAATACCAACAAAATGGTTTGATCACATCACTTAGGACTTTCTAACAAGATAAGGTCTTGTATGTTTGATCTAGAAAATGAGTTGAATATTGTCTGCATATGCTATGAGGAATGGACTTTTCTTGGACATGGATCAACATTTGTTTGTGGGGAAATATAATGAATTTACCCTTGCCCTTGCTATACTTGGATGTTTGAAAGATGGGGCATTTTTGGTTTTCACTCAAAATTTGAACTTTATTGCTCCTTTTTTTTTCTCTTGTTAGTAAGAGTACTAACAATCCTGGGTTAGAGTGCCATTCTTGGTTTTTGCTTTAAGCTTCTCTTTTTTTGGTCCCCACTTATATGAACAAGTCTGGGTCTGGGGTATCCGGATGGGATGATTTATACTTTGACAAAATCTGATTAAATGCCCAATTTTTGTACTTTGACTTGTGATCAAAATTTCTTTAAAATATAAAGGGATATGAATAGTTTTGTAAGGCATAATTCTGAAGGGGTATTTTGTGGTTTCTTTATAGGTTTTGAGTAAGATCATGGTTCTATACAAAATTCTAATGTTTTGAAAAGAAGATTATGGTTTTGTATATGAGTATCATGCTTGAAAGAAGATTCTGGTTCTCTACAAAATTTCTTTGTACTTTGGCTGAGAGTGGGAGATTTACCTTTCAAAGAGAAGGTCCTATCATGTTGGAAGAAAATGGCCAACATGATGTCCCTTTTCATATATCCTTACCATGCATGCTTGATGTCCATTAGTTGCCTTCTGGGGAATGAGCCCTACTACATCGATACCCCACATGGAAAATGGGCAAGGTGTAGTCAAGCTATGTAATTCTGAAGATGGTGCTTTGATGAGGTTGGCATAAGATTGGCAAGTGTGACACCGATTCACATGACTACAACAATCAGCTTCCATGGTTGACTAGTAATAACTTAGATGTAGAATCTTCTGGGCTAGCATAAGCCCATTCATGTGTGTGCCACATTCTCCGCCATGGATATTTTCAATGATAGTTGATACTTTAGACTCATCTATGCACCTTAACAAGACAAGATGCGGGGATTTCTTATATAAGGAACCTCCGTGCAAGTGTAGCCAATCTTTGCAAGGTACGTTCATCATTTCTAGAGGCCATGAAGGGGGATGTCTGATCTTTAAGGTACTTCTTAATATTGAAGAATCAAGGTTCTCTATTTGGATAATCTAAAGGCAATGGGCTGGCTTCGATCTTTGTTTGATCTTAATAGGCTTCATCAAAGAATCATGAGACATGTCAACCATTGAAGCAAGTGTGGCTAATGCATCTACAAACTGATTTCTGTTCCAGGCCACTAAGCTAAAGCTTAGGAATTCAAAATTTCAAGATAAAGTCTAGAGGCAATCATGATATTCTAAGAATTTCTCTTCTCTGATGAACCATTCTCTGGTGGCTTGGAAGATGACTAGGGCCTAGATGCCAAAGCCTTCTAGCTCTATGATGCCTAGGTCAATAGTAGCTTTTAGGCCAATAATACAAGCTTCATACTTTACAATGTTGTTGGTGCATAGATAACATAGATGGATGGAAATAGGAATGAGGGTGTTTGTAGGGGATATGAGTACTACTCCAACACCATTTCCTCTTCAATTAATTGCTCCAATGAAACATATCTTCCATCTCGCTAACTTAGCCTATTCTATCTCAATGTATAGTATATGCTCATCCAGTAAATTAAGACTAGAAAACAGGGGTTCATCAACTGGATCAATAGTTAGAAAGTCTGTAATGGCTTGTTCCTTGACTACTTTTTGTTGGATGAAATATATGTCAAATTTTGATTGCATCATGAGCCATGAGCCGTCCTTCCTATTGTGGTTGGTTTCTCAAAAAGATATTTGATGGGATCCATTTCGGAAGTCAAGAAGACTTTACATGATAGGAAGTAATGTCGTAATCTCTTAGTTGAGTATACCAAAGCAAGACATGTTTTCTCCAGGGGGTATATCTAGTCTCATAGTTGATGAACCTCTTGCTCAAGTAGCAGATTGCTTGCTCCTTCTTTCCTGATTTACCATGTTATCCTAGAACACAACCCATGGAGTTTCTATGCACCATAAGATATAAAATTAATGGATGGTTTGGTTAAGGAGAAATAAGCATTGGCAGACTCAACTGGTAGTCTTTGACCTTCTCAAATGTAGATTGGAAATCACTATTCCATTTAATAGGAAAATTCTTCCTTAGAAGCTTAGAGATAGGTTCACAAATGGGGGTCAACTGTGTGATGAACCTATTAATATACTAAATATGACTTAGAAAGCTTCGCACCTCCTTTTTGGTGTGTGGAGCTAACATTTTAATGTGGTTTTGGCTTTAGTAAGATTAACCTCTATGCCTCTCTGACTGATGATGAAGCCTAGCAATTTCCCTTTCGAAGCTCTGAAGATACACTAGCTTGGATTCAACCTCAACTTGAACTGTCTCAACCTAATGAACAATTTTTGTAGGTGTCCAACATGATCTTCACGATGGTGGAACTTGATTGTCATGTCATCAACATAGACCTCCATTTCTTTGTGTATCATGTCATGGAAGAGGGTGGTCATGGTCCTCTGATATGTTGCCCCGGTATTCTTGAGGCCAAAAGGCATAATCCAGTAACAAAAGGTGCCCCAAGGAGTAGTGAATGTTATCTTTTCATTATCTTCAACTGCCATTTTAAGGCAAAGGAAAATTGTCTTCGGGACTGGCTTGTTTAGGTTGCGATAATCAATACACAAAAGGACCTTTCTATCCTTTTTGGGGATGGGGATGATGTTGCTAACCATTGGGTGAATGATACGAAAAGTAGGAAACTTGCATCAAGTTATTTTTACATTTCTTCTTTGAGCTTAAGTGACCATTCAGGTCGAAGACATCTGGGTTTTTGCTTGATGGGGTGTATGGTTCGATCGATAAGGAGTTTGTGAACAATAAGGTCCGTATTGAGACTGGGCATGTCCTCATAGGTCCATGTAAAAATGTCAATGAATTCTTGGAGTAAACATATAAGAGCTCGTCCTACTTCTAAAGTACTAGGAGTCATGATTTTTATCATTGTGGGAGAAGTTTTGGACCCGAGATATATTTCTTGAAGGCCATCTACTTTGGGAATATTTATATTTTCATGACGTTCGAAAGTTCCAAGGACTTATGGCATCAATTCCTCATCATTACAATTGTACTCTTCTTGAGTAGTTTTTTGAGAAGAAATAATTTAGTAAAATATAAGCAAGAAGGGGGTATTGTTACCCCAAAAATGAAAGCACCTAATCTTAGGATTGCTCATGGGATGCCTATGTACTTGACATTTTGCATTGGTTGTATGTTGAAAAATTTTGGTCTATCAGGATCAAGCCACATGTAATTCTTATTTACAAGCGCTATAAAGAAAAATGTAAAATAAATATTTTTGAAAGATGACTGGACCTAAAGTTGTGTCCCAGGTTTCCTTCATACCTTTTATATTTGCATTGGTCGAATGCTTTGACATATGAGTTGGTAGAGATCAAGTCATATGTAGTTTTATTTTACAAGGTGAAAACAGAAACTAAACAAAAAGAGTAATGATCAATCTTCATGGTGTTGGTCTTTAGCCACCAACTTGGTCTAAAGTGTTCTTCTATGGGTTTGAGTTATTCTTCGGTGTCAGTCAAAATTCCATCTTCTGTCTGGTTGACATGTGTGTGGTCAATCTCATCTAAGTTAAACTCTCTATTGGAAATTATTTGTTTGAGTGCCTTCCTGACATCACATGGCAAGGAGAGTTAACTTAATGAGATTGTGTTATCTTCCCTATTTTCTAAGGTGGCGGGAATGAAACTCTCACCAATTTTAGGGACAAACAAAAAATTGCTAAAGGAAGGAATGTGCTAACACACACTTGAGTTTAGTGAGTTGACAAAAAATCTTGACATAGTTTGAGTTATTTGATGACTTGAAATTCTCAGGGGAAAGATAAACAAGGGAGTTATTTCACATAAGTTTTCTGAGCTGAGTTTAGTGGAGGTGGATAAAGAATCTTGACCTGGTCTGAGTTACTTGATGACTTGAAATTCTCAGGGGGAGGGATAAACAAGGGAGTTATTTCACAAGTTTTTTGGGCTCACTTCTAGTGTTGCCCAAGGGGGAATGTGGTCCTAGGTTTATTCTGATGTAGGATCATTTGGATATTTTTGAATCATGGTGGTTTTCTTAGGGATCTTGAAATTGACCCTTTTCTGCTTTGTACCTTAATGTTTCAGTTCTAGTTTGAAACTGAGGCTAATATGAGAGTGTTTATGGACTACTTTTACTGGTTCTTTCCTACCTTGGAGATGCTTACCCAAACCTTTATATGGGTTAAACATCATCTTGGCCATCATTATGAATTTTAGGGGGTAGAAGCTCGGCTTTCTTCTTTTGTTCTACTGCTTCTTCATTGGTACAAACCATCTCAAATTGGTAAGATGTGTAGGTCTTTGGTGTCTAGAGATTTTGTACTTGCAATACTATTTGACCAGCCTTGGTTAGAACATCCCAATCTACTAACAAGGTTACCACCTCATCCCCTATAATGAACTTAACTTTCTGATGAAGAGAAGAAGGTATAGTTTTGGCTTGATGGATATAGGGCCTTCCTAATAGCATGGTGAATGATGAGGGGATGTCTAGCACCTAGAAATAGACATTAAACATTCTTTTCTCCATGATGAGGGGTATATCAGCTTCTCCTTGGCCTTGTCTTATAGTGATGTGAAAGGCTTTGATGTCACATAAATTCAGGCGGAGACTTTGCACTGGGATTGAAAGTGATTCCAAGGTAGCTGTGGTGCATATGTTCAATGTGAACCCGTTGTCCATGAAAATTAACGAGTTACACATGTCTTGATGGCAGGTTAAGATATACAATGCCCGGTTGTGTACCTCCCCTTTTGGGATTTGTTCCTCTACAAAAGTGATCACTCAGGGGATAGCTATTCTTCTAATCATGTTCTCCAGCAGGTTGGGAGTTATTGCAACATCCACTAAGGTTCTTCTAAAGATGTTCAAAAACCTGTTCTTGTGTGCAGCAAACATAACCAAAAGCCCCAAGATAGAAATGTTGGCTTTGGTTTTGGCTAACTGTTCTATTAGGAATAAATGGGACTTATGGCTGAAAATCTCAAACACTTCATTTTCTTCTTCTTCTCTGACCATTTTATGTTCCACTGATTCTTGTTGTACTTCTTATTTTTTATTCTCTAGTCCCAACCCTACTTTCCCTTTCCCTTCGATAGAATCCTGATGCAAATTTATGATGGCCGGTTCCTTGATTCTGCCTGATTAAGTAATGAGACCAATAAGGTTTGCCACCTTGTCAGCTGATAGACCCAGGTGAGATTCACCTACCCCCTCCTCATAATGGTAACGAACATTGTTATATTATTATAGCTCTATGGGTGGTGGAGGAATGCTTACAACGGAAGGTATGTTTGTTGATGGTGGTTGATAAGACATAGGTAGAGGAAAGGTAGAAAAAAATGGCAAGAATGGCTTCGAGGGTGGAGTGGGAATGTAGTAGGTTAAGGGTTCGGCCATGATGGGGCCTTCTAGTTTATTATCCGAGGGAAGTAATGATAGGGGTTCTTCTTTTGAAGTTCCCCATAAGGCTTGGATTTCTTCTATGGTGAAATCATCAAGGTCAACATTAGTTAGATATAACACATGGTCTTCTTCAGGGAGGACTATAATAGGTTGAATATCACTTTAGTGATGAAACTTGTCCAATTGAATATTTGGCCCCTCACCTCTATCATGTTGGTTCCATTAGATTGTGAATGGGGTGGGAGAGGTTATGAAGGATGCTAGAGTTGGGTGGGTTGTTTGATGGGGGACCAAAATATACTTTTCCCTCCTCTATGAGGTCTTGGATATAGTGCTTTAGGATGAAGCACTGGTCTATGGGATGTCACAGTGCTTGATGAAATGGGTAGTGTTCACTAGCATCATATCAAAGAGGTAATGGGTTAGGCAGGGGCCTTAGTTCCAAAAGTTGTAAGAGCCCCTTATTCACGAGATAGTCCATGACATACATGAATTAAGGTAGTGGGGTGAATCTTCTTCTTTTTTATCCTCGAATGTGATAGACATGAACTTGGGTTATGGCTTTAATTGTTCCTCTACAGTGAGTCATACCATGGTTAGGAAATGAACTATTTGTTGGTGGCTGTACCCGCTGCTCTGCATGGGTTACAGGATCTCGATAGCCTATACAACATTGCTCTCTAGGTGAGTCATTGTAAATTTTCTTGAGACTATTTGACTTATACTTAGAGGAACTATGGTTGCTTTTGTAACAAGGCTTGCCCTTGTGGCTAACTAGACATGGCTGGCTTTGTTCATGACTTCAGCAAAATTATCGATGAATGCTGTAAGAAACATCAATTGATAGGTTAGGCTACGGGTCTTTAGGAATGTGGATATCATGTCCTCTGACATAGGATGTTTCGAGTTTCAAGTTCTTTGCTTCTATTGGTAGGCATAGTCTCTAATCCCTTCATTGTCATGGGGGTGCATCCCCTTAATTTCTTCTTTGGTAGGCAACATCTCTAGGTTGAATCAGGAATGGTCAATGAAGGCCCTAGTTAAAGTTTTCCAAATACCTACGTCCCTTTTGTCCTAACCTGTAAACCACTTAGCCACGTCTTTCTCCAAGCTTCTTGGAAACATCTGAGCCAAAACTCTATCATCTCATTCCCATTGGAACATGTCACTACAATACATCCTTAGGTGCATTTTGGTGTAACTGGTGCCGTCATATTTCTCCATGTTAGGTATCTAGAAATTGCCTGGCAGGTCACCCCCTAGGTATAAACACATATCTTCAAATTCCATGTTTAAGGGGAATTGTCCTATCTTTAGTAGTTTGATTTCACTGGCCATCTTGGCTATCCTAGTTTCAGTTTGGTCAGGGTATGAAGAGATTGAGATTTCTTTCCCTTTCTTGCTCTGATGTCCTATCCCATATTGCTCTCCTAGGTCTAGGAGAGATTGATGTGGGCCTTAATGTTTGATAGTGACACGATTAGGGGTTGTGGTGGAAATTGGTGGTTTTTCCTGAGACTTAAAAAAATTTGAGTCCTAGTACTATCTCAACAAAGATTAGAGAGATTGATATTGGCTTTGCGGAGAGTAAGGGACCTCCGATTTAGCTAAGGTATTCATGAAGTACCTTCTTAAACTATAAAAGTTTGTCCTTGACTTTGGGGATGGATGGATGTTTGAGTTTGTGTTAGCAAGAGGAAGATGCTCCATATTTAGACATAAAGGTTTCTAATAACTTTTCCAACTCAGCCTTTTGCTATGATGTTAGTTGATCACCAGGATCAACCTAAGAATGAGGAAGAGTTCTAGTTAAACTCACAGCATTTGTGGAAGATGAGGTGCTAGTTGTCCTAGGAGTTTCTCCTACCATAGTTGTACGAGATTGTGCCTTCTTCATCTGCAATCTAGTCTCAAGAAGCGCTATTTTGTTGACAGGAACATCATTTTTATTTTTTAGAATTTAGGTGTTAATTTTAAGCCAAAAATATTTAGACAAATTATAGATCATACAAGTGAATTCTTGTCCAACTATCAAGTCACAATTTTGAAAATGGAAACGAGAATTCCTTTGCTATATACATATTAGGAATGACTACAAACAAGGTAAATCAACTATTACAAAGCAAGGTACATTGACCTTTTACATAAAGCAGGAAAAGTAAATGCATAGTCCTGAGTCTTGAGACTCCAGGAGGTGGTGGTGGAGCTTCAACTGGTTCGTAACCCAAAGAGAAGATCTGCTTATGCAAGTTTTGAACCCATTATACTCTGCAATGAGTTTGTAGGAAGGCTATAATGTTATTGGATCATAGCTCAATGTCTAGATCGGTGTGGGAGGTCCTCACATCATTGCTTTTTGATGATTATCCCTTGAGACTTCTGCCTTAACGTGAATGTCAAATTAGGCTTTGAGGGATGCCTGAATAGTTTTGAGGGTAGTACAGCTAGTCTCAAGGATTATGTGAGTCTGATGATGTAGGGCCTACTCAGTTATGAGATCACTAAGAGCTTGTTTTAATTTTTCTTCTATCTGAGATGGTCAACCCTATGAGGTGGAGGGTATATCTGACCGAATCGTCTTATTTCGATGATTGATGAATGGATCGGACAATGATGTGTATATGAGGTTGTGAATCCATAAATCATAAGGAGGTAATGTCTCAGGTGTCTTGGTGGATACCAAGGGCAGATGTCCCAATGCTCAAGTATGTGAACTGTCCCAAAGAGTAGTTAATTAAGACCAGACTGGATGAGGTGTCTTGTAATCAAGCTTGCAGACACCTTCATAAATAGTGGTGAAATTAAATAGATGCCGATGAAGAGTGAATTGGCAGAGTACCCGAATTAGCACATTGGGTGTACTTTGGTATAGCCTTATGAGGATAATGTATGTGCAGGTCTCTAAGAACAAATGTGGGTAATGAACTTTATACCATTTGTCTCTCCAAATGATATGTTTGCTGGATAGATTTGCCAGAAGTCCTTGATAGTCTATCATTGCTTTCTTTCCTAAAGGAGTTAGAATAAAGGAGACTTGATGGTGAATAGATGAAGGCAATAAGGAGATATGTCCACAACTCTAAGCTTATAGAAAATCTAGGCAACCATATAATCAGCCATTGTGTTGACAAGCACAATGGGATAGACTAGATATGATCTCTACAATGATCATAGGGGCTAAGGTCTTTCCCTTGGTCAATTATCCCAAAACGCTACACAAAACTCTATTGATATGATGTCAGCTTTGAGATAGGAGGAGTTGACCTAAGACTGTTAACGTGAAAGCCTTGAACTTAGCCGGATTTGAAAATCTCCAACCTTTTTCTAACCTCGTTCTAGTAGGAGGTCAAAAGGACAGTGAAGGTAATCATCCAAATTTTCTTTTGATAGAAAAGTCTACGAGACATTAAGGATATATTAGAAATCTTTGAAGTAGCTGCTTTTATGTGCGAGGAAGATTGTGTCGATGTGATAAGATGAGTGTAAGTGTAAGTGGATCAACATGGTCTTATCCCCTTCTTCCATCTCATGAGAAAGCTTTGTGGAGAAATTTGGCCAATGATGAGGTAAGCCCTTGATTTTAATTTTGATTTTGGTCTATGATTCTTCATTTGTTATTTTGTTTCTTTTTTTATATTATTTAGAAGTTTTCTTCAGTTTTGGTTGTATTTTAGGCGGGGTACGCCTGAACAACTCATGTTGTCTGAGTTTACCTAGTACGCTTGAATTTAGTATGAATTTAAATTTAGGTGTATAGGCTAATTCAAGCATATTGGTTGTTCAGGCGTACCCTGAATGTATGCAAGTAACTCAACAGACTTTTGACTTATTGTTTTGATTTGATTAAAACTCATTTTTTGTATTTCTGTGTTTGCTTATTTTTCATAGGTCAAGGAAAGTGCATAGACCCATGGATCTTGGTCTAGGATCCTTATGATGTGGGGACGTCTTTGGAAGAAGGCGAAGACCAAGGTTAGGGAGATGGGGTTTGAACCTTTCTTGAGCATCCCACTACTGAAGGAAAACAAGGCATTGCTTATGGCCTTGGTGGAGAGGTGGTCTCCTATCACTAGCACCTTTCACCTACCTATGGGGGAGATAGGGTTTCCCCCAACATATTTCTATATGATGACACACTTGCCTATGGGGAGCAACCCTCCTCCATATGAGTTGGTTCCTTCTAAGGAGATGGTTAAGAGGTGTTTGGGGCCATAACCGATATCCTATGATAGAGCGTTCAGAGGAGTTCTGCTCTCATGATTTGAGAAAGAGTACATATGGGCTATGGATACGAGTCCAGAAGTGGAGATTGACTACTTGGTTTAAGCCTTTCTCCTTCATATGTTCACCTATTCTATTTTTAGTAGGAAAAGCAACCAAATTTTCTTCAATTTTCTCCCTATCTTGGATAACTTGTCCAAGGTTAGCACTTATGGTTGGGGTAGATGCGCCTTTGGGTGGATGTACTCCAATATGGGTGAAGTTGCCAATGGGGAGAAACTCGTGTTTCTTAATCTTTATTTTCTATGGGAGGTATGATTTGCATGTTTTAATATTGTGTTGCCTCTTTTTCATCACTTTTGTCTATTTTATTTAATTTGTTCAGTGTGTATTGCTTCGTTTTGCAGGTATGGTGTTACGAGAAATTGACTACTTTAGCTCTCCGCAGAAAGGGGAAGGATTTATTTTTTGTGCCTTGTGTTGAGAGGTAGAAGACCTCTAACACTCGACCAAAGGCATGGAAGTCTATTTCTATGTTTAGGAGGAACCTAGACCAAATTACCATTGTCCAGGTAAAATTAAATTCATTAATAATTTATTGATGTTTGTTCTTTTTTTTTATTAAAGTTTGCTTTATTTGTAGGTAAATTCGGCTCCTTGGGACGCTTGGGGGTTAAGTGGAGACTTGGCTCGAGAATTCCAAGTGGCTTTGGATTGGTCGATGCCTAGGGTGATTCGACTAGCCCTTGGGGAGGTGAGAGTGGTATCTAAGGAGAGGTGCTATAGGTAGATAGCATTTCCTAAAGGCTTTGTGGTTCCTAGTTCCTTCCTAGAGTGATTGAGTCAGAGGGGGCTTTAGGCATGTGGAAAGTGGGCAAGCCCATCGACTCCTACAGGGTCCCTGATGTTGACTATTATGAGTGGAGGGCCAGTCAGACTTGTAGGCCTTTGGCAGGTCCAATTAAGGAAGAGGTACATTTTATTTATTCATTTATTTTGCTTGTTTATTTCTTTTCTCGTGTTTTAGTTTTTAATAGTCCCTCTTTTTTCTTAGATTAGGATGGTGTTGACGGGGCTGGTCAACCTAGGGTTGTGCATCAAGGTGTAGAGGTTTCAGCTCTTGAGAAGAGAGGAAGAAAAAGGAGAGCCCCAAGCAAGGGCACTTTGACTGAGAGTTTGTTTGGGATGCTCCTCATGATGGTCACAGTGACTAATGTGAGGGGTGACATACAACAGTTACCTCTCCCTGATAGCACAGTGTCCAAGGATTGGGTTCCTCCACCTTTACTGACTCAAGTATCTTGTTGATTATTATATATATTTTTTATTCTGTGGGATCTCTTTTTTTTTCTTTCTTTTTTTTAGGTATCTCGAGAGACTTTCATAGGGGCTCTTGAGATGTTGGCCTGATCTCAAGCTTTGGTAAGGCAGGTTTGCCATGATATGGGAAAGGAGTTCACTTCTCAATGGAGGAGATACAAAGCCCGCATTACTGAGGTTTCTTTTTGCTTTTATTTATTATTTCTGTTGTTTTGTTCTTTTTTTCTGTTTTTGACTTATTTTTTGATTTCTAATTTATTTATCTGTATTGATTTCAGTTAGGGGGATATTCCCGAGGTAAGAAGAAGAAGCCAACCAGCTGTGGACAAATGAGTGCTGAGCGGGCTTTGAGTGTAGTGAGAGTGTACCAGTCAAGGCTGAGATTGGTGTAGATTCTAAGGTTGCTAGGGATGCCCCCATTGTTGTAGGGGTTGAGGAAAATATTGTTGCTAATGTTTCTCTTATCCTAGTGACAGAGGCAGCACTTTCCCAATATAAGGGCAACGAGAGAGATGTATTAGTATTAGAGACAACACTTCCTCATGACATGGGGAAAGGGGAGGCTACATTAGGAGATGAGCGAAGTTTTGGGATGAAGATGACCTACAAGAGGAAGCATGTAGGTCAAAGGCCCTTATGGACATCGGCGGAGGGTCGTCCACACATGGCCCACTTCAACGTCGTCACGCTGTCTCACCTCGTCAGGCGATTGGTGTCTATTGTTAAGTCTGAGGGTCTTGGGTCTACGGCCGGATCCTCTTCCAAAGGAGGGATTCGGGCTTTGACTTAGAGTTGCCACCAACTTAGGGTTAACCGACTGAGTTGGACGTCGGTCCTTCTTCTCAGGGAAAAGCATAGGAACTAGACTCAAAAGTCTAAGGTTTAACTCTTGGTATTGGTCTGAGTTCTTGAGATTAGGGTAAGTGGTTTTGTTGTATTTGGGGAAGGTGTTAGGTACCCCAAATACCCACTTTTTTAGGGCAACTTCTCCCATTCACATAGGTCTTTAAGTTTATGCTCATACTCATGTCTTGTTAGATGTAAATTTGATGTTTTAAAGCTTTTTTATGTGAATTACAGGTTTACTGGATTTTTCTCAAGCCTAACACCTGTTTCAGCTCTCAACACCTGTTTTCTCAATTCCTGAATTTTAATTCAGGGTGAAAACAGACATTAGACTATGAACAGTCCAAGAACTATTCTTGATTTTGACTTTTTCTTTCTACAGGAGACCCCTCAAGGTTCTGGTCTTTAGAGGGATGATTGATCCCTTTAAATGGCTTGCTATGGGCCCTTTTAGGGTTTGGGATCAACCCTAGGAAAAAGAGGAGAAAAGAAGAAAAATAATGTTTTTTGAGTTATAGGTCTAACGCCTATTTTCTATTTCAATGCCTATTTTTCATATGCTTGAATTTAATTTAGGGTGAAAACTGGCGTTAGGAAATTTGACCAAGTAGGCACTTTGGCACCATGGTTTGAAGTGTTTGGGGGGCTCCCAACACTGTAGGACCCTGAGTTAGGGACAGAGGGAGTCTCCTAGGGTTTCACTATGTAACCCTAGGGGTCCTAGGTTCAGGCCACGTGGAGTTATGATCTCCCAAAATCGGCCAATCAGTCATTTGTTAGAGGCTTAACACCTGCTTTTTGGTCTGATGCCTATTTTCTCAACTCCTAAATTTTAATTTAAGGGGAAAATAGGCATTGGGTATAGAACCAATAGCCTTTTAGGGTTTTTGGGCCACCCAAGTGGGGCCCAAAGGGGGGGAATTTCTCCTGGATCTTAGTACCCCAGGGCAAACTTAGTGTTTAACTAATTTTGGAAAAGGTGATTTTTAAGATTCAGACCTGGTGCTTGAAATCCATCCCAATGCCAGAATTCCTCTCCAATGCCTGATTAATGAAATTAGCCATTGGGAAGAAAACAGGGCCCATAAAGGTGCTGATGCATAGGGATGGGTCTCATTTGCTAGAATAAGCCTTGGGACAGGTTTTAGAATAATCAGGGCTCCTTGTGGTGGGTCCCAGATCTCAATGCCTATTTTTTAATTCATAAAAAAAGGTGTTAGTTGCTATGAGAAAATCCAATAACTATTTTTTTTATTATTTTGGAGCCTTTGGGGTTTTTGAAAAATCCTAAAATTAAGCATATTAATGACAGACATATAGAGGAATAACATATAAAAAATTGAAATCAAAATCATGCTTGAATCAACCAAAACAAAAAACATAAACTTTCCTAGAAATTAGGTCTCAAAGAACCCAGTTTTTGGGGTCTGTTTAGAGGGCCATTTGGAGGTATTCCACAACATAAAAAATTACCAAATTAAATTAATAAATATCTCTATATGTCTACTATAACATAGTTAAAATTCAGCTCATGAGGCCTTCCACAAAAAGTTGACAAAATTCAGCAATAAAACTGATTGTAAATAAGAGCAAGATAGAGGTTGTTGAACCTCTACCTTGTACTCAATTTTGAGCAGAGCTCCAACATAAATTGGGTAGCATAACAATTACTACTTGACATGTATTGAAGTATAGAACATGAAAGGAAGCAAGGGTTAGGCTTAACTTGCCAAGGGTTGGGGTAGATGTGGGGTTTTCTTCTTTTTCTTCCTCTTTTGCTCTTAGATTAGGGTTTGTAGTTGCCAACCCAGTTCACCATGAAATTAGGGATATTTATAGCCCCAATTTGGTGGAATGAATGGTTGGATTAGAGATAAGGATGATAGGGATCAAGGGTGGGGATGATTTCTATCTTAGATGTGGTGTGCGGCTTGGATTTGATCTAAATCTAAAGAGGTGGAAGGCTAGGATTAATCTAAGTTGAAATAAGGTGGAGGGTGGAGATGAGCTTAGCTGTAATAAGGTGGATGGTGGGGATGGGTTTGTGCTTGTTGGACATGGATTGGTGAGGTGGAAAGGAGTATGGGTGATGCCTTTTGAGGTAATCTCATTTGCTACCCTTTTCAAGGGTGTAATGGTGGGATGCTAAGTGTGGGGGGTTGATTAGGTCTCTAGAGATTTTAAACTCAAGGTGAGCATCTAAGGGTGGTGGGTGAGAGAGAGAATCCAAGGTTTCAATCTAAGGGGCATGAATGATTAGCTAAAGGTAGTGCATTAAATGCAAAATATCTTACTTTAGCTAATATTTGCAAAATATCTTAATTTTTTATCTTTTCAAACCCTATCACTATTGTCACTCCGTGTGAGCTCCTGAGCTCAGAAGTTGGCCTAGTCAATGTCATTTTTGGATGTCTCAGGTACTCTGGTTGTCTTGGTCTAGTTAGAACCAAATTACAAAAAGGGCAAAGGGGTTAAATTATGGTTTTTTGGCTGAAAAGGCTCTTAGATGTAAACTGGAAGGGTAAGATAGTAAAATTGATCAAAGGGTGGCCCAGGAATAGATGCTCCCAGGTCTAGGTGATCCACAACCTCTGCCTGCTCGAGATTGCGGTACCCAAGCAAAAAATTAGGTCAAGAACCATTTTTGGAGCAGTGAAACAAAATTGTACAGGTAATTTTGTTGGTTTTTCTGCAAAATGCCACTTCAGGCCATATTTGAAGCTTGAGGAGTCTTAGAGCTATAGAAGTTGACAGATTGGCTGTTGGATTCTTGGGAAGCCACTGTGAGCTTTTCGAAGCAAGGTCGCTTGACTGAATCAAGTTTCAAAAGCCGCCTGAAGTTGAGTGGAATTGAATGGCTTATCAT